>JBBPDA010000039.1:3573727-3589854 GCA_037974385.1 Arnoldichthys spilopterus | reverse complement strand
GGGTTAAATGCAGAGGTCACATTTCGTTGTGGTGCTTGAGTGTGTTCACAATGACAAAGAGTCACTTTCACTTAAAGGAACTTTCCTCAAGAACAAACTGAAAGAAAAGCATAGGAAGATATTAGTGAATGAGGCCTATTGATCTTAAGCACACCCCAAATCCAGCAAAGAATGGCTCCAAAAGAAGGGAGGGAACCCCCTAAAAGAGCAGTCTCCTCAGTTCCCAAACAGATTAAAAGTGTAATTACAGTGAAAGGAAGGATGATCTAACACAGCGGTAATCACCGTTCTGTCCCAACATTTTTTTTCATTTTGGCATGAGAGAAACATAGATGAGCCCATTTCCTGACATTTTCCTTAATGCAAATACCTGAAAAGTGTACTTGATGCTGTAGCCTGATTGCCGGATGCGAACCGTCTCCAGCATGCCTGTGTAGCGAAGCTGCCGAAGCACCAGACTGTCACTGAACCGCAAGGGCAGCTAACAGGAAGAAGAAAACACATAAACACAGAAAATAAATGGCACATACATACAAACACATAAACACATTCTTGTATCTCTCAGGTCTCGCATTATGATGGCTACATATGGGGAAGATACCTTCTCTGCATTGGATCGGATGCATTTCACAAAGTAGGGCTCGGACTGACCAAGAGTCTCCATTAGCTTATTGAGAGATGCCTAATAAAGAGAAAAAGAAAAGATCACAAGTCAGTCATTTCATCCTGCGTGGAACATCATCCTCATTAAGCTACCACATACCATGTGCTTGAACCATATACAGTTCTATCACACTGTGTACTGTGTGAACTGTATATGGTTGAAATGACAATAAAAGCCGACTTGACTTGACTTGACTTGACTTGACCGAGACCCGTTTTTGCAAATGTAAGATTATTATGTGCAAAAGTTTAGGGCTTGTTTAAAGTCCACCATCTCTTGAAATTTTTTGTTTACAAATCTAAAATTTGAATAATTCTCTTTTTCGCACTGTGTCAAAACACCAGTCATCCTTTACAAGTGTGTCAGTATTTCATAACATATGGACCGATGTAATTACTTAGAATAATTCTTTTTCCACATAATTGTGGTTCAAATGTGAATTTCTCCCTGTTCTCTAAAGTTCTCATTTCAAAAATATGATTTATTACAACACAAGCAACAACTGTGTAACTTGCACTTACTTATTTTGTAACAAACCTAATTTGTGTTTACCAAGCGATCACCCTTGACTAGTGTGATTTACAGTCTGCGACAGGGGACAAGTTTAACTAGAGGATAAAGCAATGTGGCCGCCATTGCTCTCTGCCAGGCCCAAACTTATGCCAAAATGTGTGTGTGTGTGTGTGTGTGTGTGTGTGTATCTGTGTGTGTCTATGCCTGCATGCCAGCATCTAGACTGAGGGAGGAAGGAAAAGTGTCTATTTTGGTGGTCAGGAATTCACTTTCTCCTCTCCCAAAAAGAAGGCAATCGGTCCCACAACAGGATGTGGGAAGTGAAGTCATCCACACATTTGTGCAGGCATGCTGCCAGAAGCTGCGTGGCTGCAGACGGCCGGGGGTGTTTACGCCACTCAGCCGCTCCTTTGCTCGTTGCTCCGCAGGGTGAAACATGAGCCGGAACCATAAGCATGAGGAATCGGAGAGAACTACGCATTCTCTCCACCAAATCAAACTGCTGCTTATACCAGATCATGCTGTTCAGTGCGGAGTAATGAGTGGCTTTGATCCGCCTCTGATTATTCACTAAATGAGTTCACACACGGTCTGAGTAGCTGAGGATGTCACTATTGAACACAACAAACAGCGGGTGATTAGTTTTAATCTAAACCCTTGTATGCGGCTGAACTTCCCTTAATTATAATTAACCTCTTGATATTCACAGACCTGCTGGCGGCTCTAGACTGGGATTTCTCACTCCGAAGCCTGATGCCGATTTTTAAGGCCAGATACAGAAATGTCTCGTAGTCAGTTGTGCCATTCCCCTTTTAAACTCAGGCTTGTGTTGATGAGAGAAATATGAACTAAGTGCGGAGAACTGATCAGGTGTTGAGTGATGGACACTCTCACCTGGAACTGGGCACTAATACTTGGAGGTTTCTTCTTCTTGTGGAGGTGCAGCAGCGACTTGGTGATGCGGTCATGCAGGGTCAGGTTACTCAGGTACTTCAAAGACTTCACATCGAGAAGGTGCTGCAGCAGAAGGTGCATAGTTTGAATCAAGAGCAGCTCTCTAAAATGATCATAAGAAGATAAGAAGCTTACAGAATATTCACCTTTGGAAGACTGGGTCTCATCTTGTAGTTTTTGTTCCTCCTATGGAAACACAGGGCACACACACACACACACACACCTGGTTATGAGGGACTCACTAGAGTGTGAAGTGAACTTGACTATTTGTCATTGTGAACACACTCAAGCACCATAACGAAATGTGACCTCTGCATTTGACCCATTACACGTGCACATGTGGAGCAGTGGGCAACTATCAACAGTGCAAGGTACTGCAGCGGGACGGTGTCTTGCTCAAGGGTACCTCAGTAGTACCCAGGCTTGGACTTGAACCTACGACCTTTAGGTCCCAAGGGCAATGTCCTAACCACTAGACCACCACTGCCCACTGATCACATTAAAGCAGTTTGGTGCTTATGACTTGGCCCATAATCAAATTTACACAATATTCCCCATAGCCAGTTTCTGGCACGGCGTGAAAATTTGTACAGCAAGTACATTTTTAGAAACGCTGCTACTGCTTTCAGATGTGCAGCCCCAGACGAGTCTTGGCTGATCATTTGAGGTTAGGGAGACATTATGTAAATTTGGATTTTTTTGGCTGAACTGCTGCTTTAACAGCTTTGTCACAAAGAACAGAGGGATTCTTACATCAGGATGCCGTGGGCTCTTTCCAGGAGCTTGCTGCTGGCAGTGTTGATGAAGATCCCATCCTCCTCATTGACGGAGCCAGCGGAGGACAGTCTGCTCTGCCTTCCAATTCGGCCATTCCGGCCCTCTCTGATGAACAAACACACACAGACACTTCATTTCCCATCCACATGTGATGCTGTAGTTCATCCGGACAATGGTAACAGCAAGGTTCGCAGTTGGAGCTGCTAAGAACATATGCAGTGACTACATATGTTTGTTTTTTGCTTACATGTTAAAATTGGCATGTGGACCTAATAATGTTAATGTGTTCACACAGCCATCCATACACGGTTTCCACAGATCAGTAATGTGAATCTAATTTAGGAAACAAAAGAATTTTTTTTAAATGAATCCCATGGTCATCTGTTTCATGGCTTGAGTGTCATGTTGCATTAGTAGCAAGAGAGTGAAATCTTCAGCACCGTTCTAACAGTCTGACACCCAACCCGATTCCGTCCCGCCTGCAGACTTCCTTCTGACTGCAAGGTACAGCCTGCTTACTCTGCTGACTGGACAAACAGAAGCTCTTGTGTCTGTCCAGTGGTGAGGACGGTTAACCCTAATCCCAGAGAAAACCATTGAACACAAACCACACAGGCATGTGTGACAGAAACAGAGAGAGGAAAAGGGGAAAAAAACAGCACAATCCACTTTGTGGTGTCCTGGGAAGAGCCCATCCGTCTCGACAGGCAGGCAGGAGGGCTGTGGGTGCGGAGAGGTTTACTTTGCAGCTGTGGTTGTGATTTAAACCTGCTCCAGTGGTCGCACCACACACAGAGACTGCATGAGGTTGGGACTGACGGGATTCCCACCAAATCTGACGACCATGTGACAGGAACTGTCGGGCAGCTACCAACAGCGTCCGGGGAGCAGTGTAGTGGGACGGTAACTTACTCAAGGGTGCCTCAGTGGTGCCCGGGCCGGGACTCGAACCTGCGACCTTCAGGTCCCAAAGGCAGCGTCCTAACCACTAGGCCTCCACTGACCACTATTCTTTGAATGGTGGCATTAAGCCAAAAGGCTCCAGACTGAAGTCCAGACAGAAATGCAGAAAGATACTGTACAGAATAAACTTTAGACTGCATGATTTAGGGATGTGACATCACATCCATGAAATACTGAATATGGGCTGTTACTACAGCTCAGTTTCTATATGGACTTACCAACAAATGCAAACATTTCATCATATTTCAGCTAATCCCAAACATAGTGGGTCAGAATCAGAATGTTTGCACACACAAGAAATGTATGTACTGATGATAGTGTCTCTCTCTAATACATACATAAATAAGACATACGCTACAATACCATACACAGTAGACAATAAACGATACATAATATACAGAGGTATTCAAAAGTGGGAAGTACACAATAAACAGTATACACAATGTATAGTATGCTTGTGCGGTGCAGTACAATGTACAGTATAGAATATGCCATACACTATACCATGTAGGTACAGTTATATGTAGCATACATGTCCTTCAAAATACTAGATTCGCTTAATTGAGCTTTGAAGGGCTGCAAAACATTTTTCTCACGTTCTGATGATCCTAAACATGGAGAACTGGTCACGCCTAGCCTGCTGCCTGTACAGTTATGTACAACTGAAGAGAAAGGCCAGGGATGAAAGCCTGGGTCCAGAGGCATTCTGACAACAATAACAGCCAGGCCAGAACCTCCGGCTGATTTAAACTTTTGGCATGCACGTACGTGCTGTGCACAGGGACTGTAAATAATAGTACTTCCATAAAGCAATATGAGCCAGAAGGCCTTGTGAAAATAAATTGGCTTTGTCTAGAGGCAACATTGCAATCTGGATCTACAAATACACTGCTCATGGCTACAGTGAGCCTGCTACAAACTACTACTACATATACTACTACATACTAGGACACCTGACTAAGGTTAATATTTAATCAACATCCAATACTTTCAATAAAAAAACTCCTGGTCTCAACTGACTGGTAATACATGGCACTTTTCACAGAGGTGCCAAACCAAACACTGAATTCGCTTAACGTTATATGTCCAGACTGAAAATTCGAAGGGTGCTACAGTACTGAAAAATCAATACTACACAGTGCATTAAAATTTTAATCTGTATCAGTGGTCTTCCCACTGTGCACGGTCCAAATGAGGCAACTGGGTGCAGTCTATCAGACAGAAGTGGGGAGGGGGTGGGACTTCTGTAATGCACACCAAGACACAAATGGCTAGACTCCATCTTTGAAGGTGCTTATAAATTGTAAGGGTTTCAGGTTTTATTTGGTTAAAGGGTGTTGCAGCAGCTGTTGAATAGGTTCTATTACAGTATTGATCATAATCTGTGGGGTGTACAGAGAATATAGAAATATTAAAAATCTCTAAAACTGTATCAAATCTAAAAAGAGAAGTGTATTGTTCACCCCCAGAAAACTGCCACTGTTTAGGAACACAATGTGCTCTTTTGTTAGGTAGTGCCTGAAATCCTTCATTCAGGCAACTTTAACGCCTAGAATGAAAACCGCAGGCATCTACCAGGTAACAGTACAATGCTAGTGTTTACGTACCTGAAGAAGTCAAATCCTTCATTCAATGATAATTCAGTCATAATGAAAATCTATGCATCAGCTGTCTAGCGATACTATGCACATTTCACGGTTTCTGTTGTAAGTGTCATAAGAAAATCATCATTCAATTAGTGTTTAGAACAAAAAGAAACATCTTTATTTGGTGTAAAAAAAATGACAAAACTGGCTGAATTCCCCCTATAGTTTCAGAACAAACAGCGAGCTACATCAACCTGGACTCCTCCAGATCTATTTATCAGAAGCAGATGCGGTGGGGCCCGTTTTCGGAGCGGATCTTGCTCACTTCGGCGCAGAAAGACCGTAAAGTCTACGTGAGGCTGGGAGTAATTTAGAGGCTCTGCTGAGGACTGTAGGCGTGCTGAAGTGGAACCTGCAGAGAACGAGTAACCATCAGCCCCCAGGCCTATCCTCCGAGTCTCTGAGTGAGCGCATTGCTGCGCTCTGACATCACACAGGAAGCAGCTGCGTGGGGTTTTAGCGGTCACTTAGTAACCTAGCCGAGTGTGTGCGGTTGCAAATCACATTAGGAGGACTTTACAGGCAAACAAAGGAGCCGTTGTGGAGTCGGCCCCACGGCCACTTGTTGAGGACACGCGGGCTAATCTCAGTGCCATGCACTCATGAAGTAGGAATGAGGCGGAGGAGGCCAGGGGCCATCCTAGGGGTCACTGCGCACTCATCACTGCAACTTAAAGACCCATGCCAATGGCTTAACAAGTGCTGCAACCAGGGACTCATCTTTTACGGATTATTTCTTGCCAAGACACGGTCATGTGCTAGGATTATACGGACGAGATCTTAAAACACACTGCTTCCAAACCAGGGCCAAAACAAAGGTGTCTGGATGATTAAAGCTTTCAGAGCATCTTCTGTTAACATCTGGCAGCGAGCGTATTCAAAAAGGGTAGAATGGGGAAGTGACACATTGACAAAAATATTTTTCCCCTTAGCCCTAAAAGTAGTCAATCTGCCAAGCCATGATAACCCTAGACTGATATTTGCTTCTTTAGTTTCACACTGAAGCTATGAGGCTAATATAGCTAACAAAAAGTGCTGGCCCAAATAAGTACAAATATTAGATATTGTTCATTATGTTGGATTATTTATTTAGTATTTGGACAGTCTGCCACTTTCTGGCAGTATCACTCTTTCAATAAATGTGATCATTTTATCATAAGACCAGGAGAAAAGGATATGGTATGAGCCAAAGACAAAACACAAACAAACTTCCCCTATGATTTCACAATTCCCTTGTTTACGAAAGGCTGAACCAAGACAAGTTCTATCCATCCATCCATTTTCTAAAGCGCTTCTTCCGTTTCCGGGTCGCGGGGAAGCTGGAGAGAAGTCCCAGCTGACTGTGGGCCTAAGGTGGGGTTCACCCAGGACAGGAGGCTATGTGAGAAATGATCAGGCTTTTTTTTTTTAAATTAGAGCCAATTTATGTGGAAAGTACAGTTAAACTGAAGAGAATCTTATGCAGATGAACTGGGGAGCAACAGTTGAGTGGAGGCAGTGCTCGATCTTGAGGAGCTGTTTTTACAAAATGCCAAGAGAAATATGTTGTTTATGCTAATGTTCACACAAAGAGAACGATTAGTCTGACTGGAGTTTTGCTTACCTACATACTACAGTAGTTCAAGACCTTAATCTCTTCAACATTTTTCTCTTGGCATTTTGTAAAAACAGCTCCTGCTGTTCTGCTCAAGATCGAGCACTGCCTCCACTCAACGGTTGCTCCCCAGTTCATCTCCATAAGATTCTCTTCAGTTTAACTGTAATTCCCACATAAATTGGCTCTAATTTAAAAAAAAAAGCCTGATCATTTCTCACAGTCTCACACACTGTATTCTACTGCACTCAGTTCATGATGTCGACGACACAGAGGGCTAATTCTTTTTAACAGCCATGTTCTTGTAAACATTGCCCGTGTGGTACAAAACTGTGCTTTTCTTTTGAACAGAACATACAAATGAGGAGCAGCACAGGCGATTGGCTGTTGTATGCAAGCTGATTTGCATATGACTGACCACACACTAATTGTTTTTTAGTGTAACTGACCAAAAACACGTTTGAGCACAAAGTGTAAATGCATGTTGCTAAAATCTGGGTCATTAGCACAGGATCACAGAAGTGTAAACAGGACCATAACAGGTGTCAGAAACCACACAAGTGAGTCTGTTTGAGATTACTCAGATAGGTAAACCGGCTAAAGCGAGCGCATGAGGAGTTACGCATTTTTGGAGTTTCCATAACTTATTAGCTATATTAGCCTCATAGCACCAGCAAAAGATAACATCTATCTTTGCTGATCCACATCATTTGGAATGCAGGTGAAAACTGCATGACTTTGATTAATCCTCGACACCGCGAGTGAAGCGATGTTTGTGGTGTTCTTACCGAGGGGATCGCTCATTGTTGGTGCCCTGCAGGTCCGAGAGGGGCGTGCGAGGGCTCCTTCTGCTCATACCTGAGATAAAGCACACAGCACAGCCCTTAGACGAAGCAGCAGTGAAAACGATTCAAGCAATGAATTGACTTAATACAAACGTACCAGACAGATGAGGGTGAGCACGGGGTTACGGTAAACGCGGTAGATGACATGGAGATTATAATTCATATATATGATTATGAATTAACCGATGTGCAGTCCTTTGCCATGAGTCAATTTCACAAAACATGCTTTTGAGGTCAGCGGGATGAGGGATGCACATTCATAGCTTTGTGCTTGGTTAAGTAGAGCTGCCCCGACATCTTTTTAAACATAAACGGTCTAGAAAGTTCACTACACTTAATGCTTCAACATCAGGCCAAACTATATATTATTCACAGCTACGGCCATCGAAACAACTGCCACAAAATTAAAGAATAAAAACAGAAAGAATCATCAGGGACAGCTATAAAAGACCTTGACATTTGTGCAAACTGTCTTTTAATGCAGGGCTATGGACAGAAGAGCGATTAGAGAAACACTAAAACCACGAAAAAAGTGCTGAAGACAATTGATCACGTTTGCTGCCTAAAGCATCCAACATCATAAAACATACCAAAATATATTTAAAACCGTAATAATGAAAAAATGTATAAATATTACATTGCCAGTTTATTAGGCACGCCGATCATGCACCTACCCTAACAAGCCATATTATTACATACGTCACATATGTCATTTTGTCACATATGTTTAGCTTTTCAAGCATGCAAACAATTCCAGCAATGCAGCTTGGTCTTATACACTCACATCAGCATGACACATAAAACCACTCTAGTGTCACTGCTGTGCCAAGAAAGGTCCAGCACTCAAATAATGGCCAGTGGTAGTGCTATGGTGGTCCCTTTCTATTGCTGCACATGAAGTTTTATAGCGGTTTCAGATTTCTCTGGCTGATTTTAATCAGCTCAAACTGCATGGGAGAAATATACACAGGAATTACATTCTCAGTATATTCTATTAGCAGTTACAATATAAATAATTTACTCTTTATTTTAGCAATACTTACACATAAATCATCCAATTTTACCTCATATTTAGTTTTACATCTATTCAATTAATTTTATTGCTTATTTCATTGCTTACTTTTCTTTTTATGCTGATTTTATCAACGTGAAACAGACTAAATGATCTCTGTGTATAATAATGTGCTATGAAATAAACTTGCCTTGCCTTTAACTCGATAATTAAATCCTTAAACGACACGTTGCCCATTTTAAAAACATGTGACACAGAGAGATGACGGACTATTTTACACAATGAGTCACATATCATATGGAGCAGAAGCCATCAGCTCGAGCTATTTAAGTCACAAAACGGCAACAATGGCAAACGTCAAAATAACAAGCTGTCTGAATTCCGATTGGATGATCGGAGCAAAACTATCCAACTCCGCTTGTGCATTCCTAATGGATGGGGAGGGGCCAGCTGATGCATCATACTGTAGCAGATGTAATGGTAAACCCATAAAACAGGGTGCGTGTTTCTGATCCGCTCTGAGGATCGCAGATACTAGACATGCCTAATAAACTGGCAAGAAAAAACCCACAAAATAACAAAGGGAAACACTAAATACTAAGTGTCTGTGTCATGCATTAACGGAAGAGCCTGACTGTTTGTGTGATGAACGTCACAGTGGACCCTGCTCCCATGCCCCAGGCCTGAGAGCAGAGGAGAGTGGACAGCATTACCCTGAACTGGAGCTGGACTGCTGGGCTGAGAGTGGACAGAGTGCAGGCTCCAGGTGGGGGTTAGCGGTGGACTGCTGGGCGAGCATGCAGGCTGTGCTGAACCCATACACACGGCAGTTAGTGAGAGACAGAGACTGGCACAGATGCCCACATCTGACATCATGCAGGAATGCGTAAAGACACAAAGACAGGTGCAGAATCAACAGGCTTAGACAAGAGGAGGAGAGCAGCCAAATCAAACGTCTGACTAAATGGAACTTCCACTCACTCTGGTGGACGTATGATCGGAAAAAATCACACCAATGTGTAGAGAGTTTGATCAAAACAACACGATTTGGAACATTTTGGTTGTCGAGGGTGGGAGATATGGAAAACGAATCTAATATCACGACTTGACATTTTCATGAGAGCTAGTTTTGGGAAAAAAAACAAACATTATTGGGACTTTTCAAACATTTTTCATGTTTTTATAATGTGAAATATTGTTGATATGACAGTCCAGGGACACATCAATCTGACGCTGAAAAATTGGCAACAGTGCCTGACTGATGATCACGTGTCTTCAACTCACCATCGTCCTTCATCACCTGGGAAAATCTGGACTCTAACACACTGCATAGACTACAGCTGATGGCCGGCACACACTATGTGAAAGGCAGCATTTCTCTATAGTGGGAGCTACATCAGTCTAATAGTAAACAACATATAGCCTGAATGTCTTACAAACTGCAGATATCGGTGTTTAAATGAAACCCATGATTTAATTTAGTGGGGGGGGACGGACTTTTTTTCTACTAAGACTATTTAAAAGTGAATGTTTGTACCTTAAAGATTTGGCTGGGGCACGGTCAAAATGATATAACAAAGTAAAAAAATCAAGCCCCATAAAATCATTCTATGGTTTATTTTACCTCGGTATGTATTGGGGACCTTCGAAGCTCCCACGTCTAGAACAATATAATGTAACAAACGTAAAAGTATTTTTTTCGTTCTTGGTATTGAAATAATCGTATACGCTCTCTGTAGCTAGTGTAAGCACAATTGTTCTACTGTAGTAGTTTTTGTAAGCACTTGGCACATGTATCTATTGCTGTAGTTGCTCTCTGTAGCTAGTGTAAACACCTGGCATATGTATGTAGTTGCTCTCGGTAGTTGTATAACACTTGGCATAAGTATGTATCGAAGTTTCTCTCGGTGGTAGTTTAAGATCTTGGCGTGTTTATTTGTTGCAGTAGTTGCCCTCGGCAGTTAGCGTATGTATGTATTACAGCAATTGCGTCTGTTATTTATTTTATAACTACCAGCAATGTGTCGGTCTCCGTGTAGCACCACTCTTAGTGTTACTCTATGCAATGCGAACGCTTGATTGTTTCCTCTGTCCTGGAAGTCGCTTTGGATAGAAGCATCAGCCAAATGAATAAATGTAAATGTAAATAATCACGTTTATGTTCACAAACTTGACATTTAAACACTAGAACTGCTTAAAAAGTCAAGTCTTGATTATAAAACTACCAATAATAAAAAGGCAATTATCTGCATGTGCCCTCATGAGAGTGTAGTTTTGTTTGTGCTGGTTTGTCTTTCTCTTTCCTCTACTGAACGGAGTTAAGAGTCAGCTTGGTGTGTCCCCAGCCTTAGTTTTTTACACATTTAAGAAACAGGAAATAAAACCAGATGAAATATAATAATGGCAAACTGGCGTAACATCCAATCACACATTCTGTGTTCTAGGACTCTGGCAAAACTCGTGATGCACTCAGAAAAGTGCTCTAGGACATAATTGCTACGGTATTGGTCATACTGCCCACCACTACTGTCAGTATCTGGCAGTGCTGCTGCTCCTCGACCGTCTCGGCCCTGGGTGCATGAAGTGAGGAGAAAGGATAGTGGGAAGGCAGCCTTACTGTACTTCTCCTCTTTGCACCTCTGCAGGATCTCTAAGCTTCTCTGATGCACAGGGTGATGCAGAAAGCTAAAACTATCCACACTTTTCAAAACTGCACATGGAGCAGCATCATCATGCCCTTGGGAAGCAAAAAAACAAGAGGGAACAAAACAAAAAGAGAGGAGAGATGGAGAGAGAGAGAGAGAGAGAGAGAGAGAAGACAGATTAAACAGAGAGAAATAAGATGCGCATTTACTAGAGAATCACCTGCAAAGCTTCAGCTGTAGAGAGAGAGACACGGAGAGAGAGAGAGAGAGAGAGAGAGACACACACACAAACTGCAGGCACTGAGACTTGACTAGCCGAGCACGACATTGGATTTGTCCTCTTAGCAAAACGGCTATTTCAGAGGATGATGTCACCTGTAATTACCTCCCTCGTTCGCCCGTCCTCTTCGTGGAGATGAATTATGACTGACAGCAGTTTTATTACATTAAATAAAGACTTTCTTGTGACTTTAGTGACGGAGACTTAAACATTGGGCCATCTGGCTTTAGAAACACGCAGCCCATTCATAAAACAGGGGCAGCACAGGAGTCATGTATACACACAAGGGTGAAAAGGTCAGGACTGATTGGGGTGTGTAGAAGAAGGCCCTGAAGTGAAGGACAGTACCTAGTATAAACTACAGGCTCGGGACCTCAGCAGCTAAAGAGGGAACTCTCCAGCCTCTGGTGCTTGGATATGGGCAAGCGAGGTTACATGTGTCGAAGTGAAGGAGCTTAGCTTCAATTTTCCTTTTCGTATATTATAGATCAGGGCTTCCCAACCTTGTAAACATCGTGGACCAAACCACTGCCCACAGAGGTTCACAGACTTATCGGGGAACCAATACTGTAGTTGCCAGTGAATGTTTTGACTGTTAATGCATAAATAAATTCAGTTTTAAAGTTTCTATTCATATTCTGTACAATGACTCCATATGTTTTTGTAGACGAACTTATTTTCTGATAAATGATGACCTTTCCTCTCAGTTTGTTCTCATTTTTATTCTTATCAAAAGTTTCTGTTTTCAGTGAAATTGGGGGAGGAGTCCTAATTAATGGGTAAAATTCCATATAATTCATATAATAATTGAAAAAGGCTTGAAAAAGATTTTAAATAATGAAACTTCTTGTGTGATTGGGTAACCTCAGTTATAGCGGTGCTAAAGTTTGTTCTTCACACGTACACTTCCGGTTTGGTCTGAAGAGAAAGACTGGAGGTGCTAAAGGTCTAAAGAACAGCAGGGAAAAACAGACAGTCCAAGCAAAACGAGTACTATGCAGTACCCCAGAGTTCAGAAGCTGAGCTAAAACAGGCTGGCTTGGTTGCAGAAACACGCACACACACACACACACACACACAGAATGACAACAATCGCAACTGACTCTACCTGTGAACATTAGGGCGGCAAATGTACCGAGGACAGATGTGAGCAATTACTGATATTGCAGTATTGTGATGGAAAAGCCCGGACTAAGTGATACTGAGGGCCAGAGAGAACACATTTGGTCATCAACCTAAATAACAAGAATGATAAATGTAAAGATATGAGTAAGTGTCAATTCTACACAAACACAGAGGATCCACAACATGAAGAAGGACGAGTTGATTAAAACTACTTCAAGTGTGGCCAGAGGCATAAGAAGGAAAACGATGGCTCACACAACATACAAGGCCTCTACTGTTATACAGAATGCTCTCTGGGATTAAAGAGAACTCCTAATAGGTCAGAAATTTAGGCTGTAAAACACAACATGACCCCTAACAAGCCAAATGCAAACTACTGTAACATTCGAACTATGTTCACACTCAAACTATACAGAAGGAGGCTCCGGAATTCGCCCCACGTGTTAAGTATGTGTGTATGTGTATAAAGCAAGGGAGACCCACCACTCTTCTTCTCCACGTGTCTTTTCCCTGCCTCCCTGAATGCCACCACAGCTCGAAAATATGCCCGCAGGACGGCCCAGCGGAAGGTGGCCACTGGGTCGATGCCGATCAGGCCACCAATGAAGGCATTCTTGCTGCTCTTCAGGAGAGCCACGATGTCCGGCCGCATGTGGTCCGTGTTCTTTTCTCTGAAGTCCTGACAGATAGGGCCAGAGAAGCAGTGAGTTAAACACTGAACCCACCTCTACATCCATCCTGCTCTCCCCAGTGGAACAGCAACCGGGAGCAGCTGCTGTCGGGTTCGCATTACATAAGGCCTCAGAAGAACCGTTACACACCGTTCTGTTAGAGGTCTCTAATCTTTTGATTTCTTGAAATGTATGTTATGTTTGTGGTTTTTCTCATACGAGTGGTTTCATGTATAAAACAACAGTCATAATTCATTTCCACGCTCCCTTTTTTCAACCTGATTTATTCCTTAGAATCGAACATCCGCACCACTGCAGCTACAAAGGGCTGGCTTGATGTCTGAATGAGTTAGTATAAAAATGACTTATAAAACAAATGTACGTGTCAGAAAAATGGATGTGAGAAACTCCGACAAGGCCCAAACTGTGATGGCTAAATGACGTCTCCAAAACAGCAGGTCTTCTGGGGTGCTCCTAGCAATTAGTACCTAACAAATTGGTCCAAGGAAGGAAAACCGGTGACAGGGTCATGGGCACCCAAGACTTACTGGTGCATGGATAACGCCCCCTGCCACACTGAAAATGTTTTGAGGACTAAGTTTTAAGGACTAAGACAAAGAATGCTGCCTTGGCCTATAAAATTCCCAATCCGACTGATCATCTCAGGGATGTGCTGGACACAAAACATCCGAGACTGAGATCTCACTTTGTGACAAAAAATAAAGGATCTGCTACTAATGTCTTGGTGGCAGATACCAGCACACAAATTCAGAGATCAAGCCTTGACCGGATACAGCTGTTTTAAAGTTATGGCTGATCTACGTATACACAAAGGTCAAGTCAGTTTTATTACATAGCGCTTTTTACGATGCAGCTTAACGGAGTCCGGGCCCAAGGCCCTAATGAGGTGACAGAGGTGAAGAAAAACTCCCTAAACTGGCGTAAGAAACCTCAGAGGAAGGTTTAGAAGGGGAACCCATCCTCCTCTGGTCTACACCCAGGCATCAGATAAAAGCCTATAGCTTGGAGCTACATATGTAGTATATGTATATACGAAGCATGAAGTACAGGGAGATGGTCCGTGGTAGCTGAACCAGTCTGGAACAGGTGAGAAGAAATCCCCAATGATGGGTTATCTGGTCATGGGAGACAGGGGCAGCACTTTCTAGTATACAGGTGGACTGCAATGACCGTTAATCAATAAGTGGACCTTAGGGCTGTCCATGTGTGGTTCTTCTCGAAATAGACATGAGCGCATGCAGTTTCTACACACATATACATGTGTAGGCTCTTTATATAGATTTCTAAAAAAAACAAAAAACAAAAAAACGAGGAAAAGTCACTTTTGACCTCTTTAACTCAAACAAAGGCATCTCACAGTTCAGTTCATGTCTGGAGGCTACGCTACAAACCCAGCATTCAATGCTTCTTCTGTTCTGACCTTGTACTTACATCAGGGTGGACATGTCACTCTGATGAGACACTCCATTCTCTTCTAAATGTGCTCCTACTTTGCAGAGAGCAGACTAAACAAAAACACGGACGAATGCTACAAATATTTAAAGCTAAACAACAGTACAAAGACTGCAACCCCACTCAGGAGGGAGGGGGACGCCTTTACAAGGCAAATCTTGATTTTAGTAATATGAGTAGCCACCTGGGAGCCAGTCCAGCAGGGTGATTAAGCTCTGTGAACAGGGACGTGTAACGTATCTTACATCGTTTAAGCACTGTTCATTATTGCCTTTGTAAAGTGGCTTGTGTCCTGAACATCATAACGTGTGAGAATGCGTAAGATCATCCACTGCACTTGTAAGAGCAATTCCTGGTGGTGTACTTAACGCAGCTCTTACCTTCACACCGTACTTGACCTTCCCTGCATAGTGTTTGATGATGAAAGCCGGCTCCATGACTGCAGGAAACTCAATGTAAATGCTGCCCTCATGCTGCCGCTTGAATTTGTCCAGTAGGGTCTGGTTGGTGGCCTGTGGGAAGCTGCAACGGAACAGACAAGTGCATTAGAACATCACTGTCCATCCTTCTCACGCTTTGCACAGAAGACTCATCTATTACAGATAAGAGAAAGGAGAAAGCTGTGTGCCCTTTGTGCTACACTGTAAAGTGCCTTTCACAAAGCTAATGTCTCCTGCAGCAAACTGATAATGAACAGGTCCAATATCTTTAGTGAGGAAACACACCGCACACAGTTAACAGAGCATTGATGACACACACACAGGGCAAGTTAAAGAGCGTGAAAAAAATGTGACCAATAGAGATAGAAAGAGACAGCGAGTAGAGACAGAGACAGATAGAGAGAGATAGAGAGAGAGAGAGAGAGAGAGAGAGAGAGAGAGAGAGAGGGAGAGAGAGGGGGGGAGAGAGAGAGAGAGAGAGAGAGAGAGAGAGAGAGAGAGAGAGAGAGAGAGAGAGAGAGAGAG
>JBBPDA010000039.1:3531940-3552254 GCA_037974385.1 Arnoldichthys spilopterus | reverse complement strand
AGCGGGCAGCTACCAACAGCGCCCGGGGAGCAGTGTAGCGGGACGGTACCTTGCTCAAGGGTACCTCAGTAGTGCCCCAGCTGGGACTCGAACCTGCGACCTTCCGGTCCCAAAGGCAGTGTCCTAACCACTAGGCCTCCACTGCCCACACGTCCCACCTCTGTCCCAGCTAACAAGGAATAGAAGCTTGCAGGCCAGTGGTTCCTACAAAATGCATTTTGTTTAAAATTTACATATTGGACTGAAACGGCCAGAGAAAATTTAAGATGCCAAACATCTTGCCAGCTGTATTTTGGATAAGAGAACTGAATAAATTCTAGAGGAGCGACACTCCAGAGCACTGTGTCCATCCCACCGCTCTACAAAAAAGCGGCGAAAGGAAAGGGAGGGGTGGCAGAGTGGCTGCTGCGAGGCTATGTCAACATGTGTACATTTGCTGCTAGCACAGCTATCCCAATGCAAATAAGAGCATGTTTGTATTGTTGCTTAGTGCGCTCATTCAATCTCGTGAAGTGTTTGCTGGCATAGCGACCTGACTGAGATGCTAAGAGTGCACACACTATAAATGGGTGTATGGGTGTTGCACCTCGGAGGGCGTCTCGTCTAGGGAGCCGGCATCGGCATCGGCTAAACACACTTTAACACACAAAGCAGCACAATGACCCAATAAGACAAACGGCCTCAGACGGCCCAGCGGACAGACAGACAGCTAGCTGCTGGAATAACACACAGATCACACACAGAGCATGGAAGCGGTGTCTTGTGTGAAGTGAGCATGGTGGAAAGGGGGCTGCGAGGAAGCCAGTGGTTTGTGTCCCAACAACACCGCGTCACACACACACACACACGTTAACACGGTTTAAAATACTGACCGCTTCGCTCTCATAGTAATTTTCCCAGTGCAGTCTCTGCGGTTTCTTTGTCATCTGGAAGTAAGGTAAGGTAGATGGGGTTAGGCAACATTCCACAGACAGCACACACACTCTACACACTGACAGTGTGAGGCATGCGGTCATTAGTAGAAGGACAGAAGCACATGCTTTAGAATACACATTCAACTCAAACACACAGACCTACAAACTGGCAACAGTGAAGTTAGTGGACACCCGGAAACAGACAACTTAGGCTTAGAAAGAGTGAAAGAGGTCAGGGATAACTGTAACACAATTTTCCACCTCAGATGTAAAAAACCAAACCAACTTTACTATTTGTATTTTACTGTCACAGCTATTTGAGCTACTATGAGTATTTCTTTAGTTTAGGAGGAGCTATGAGGCTAAGAAACGCCAGAAGTCAATAGTCACCCAAATGACTTCGGAAAAATACTTGTCAAATTATTGTTGTGTGTACAATCTAAATCTGAGGTTGAAAAATAAATTCTTTACATTTTATAATGTGACAATGACGCAACATTCTTCTGGACTTTTTTTTTTTTATTTACTCAATTTCCTCATGGCCATAGGTCATGCAAAGGTCTCCTCCTAACTCACAATCTGCCAACAAAAGGGTCAAACAAAAGGGCTTCTTTTAGAAAGAATGAAGTATTCACATATGTTAATTAATGTTAAACGAGAATAATAATAATAATAATAATAATAATAATATTAAGAATAAATGTTCTTTTAATAAATGCAGCATCACTGTATTCGGTGTCTGTCAGCAGTGAAAACCGACTAGCTTACTACAAACTGACAGACACCAGCAAAACTCAGCACAACAGCGTGCGAGCGTGCATACGCAATTTTGAGCATAACTTGTGAAATTCTCCACATTTCCACAGGGCCCAGGGAGGTTCAATTGACACGGACGACTCTAACTGTGCAGCAATGACTGGAATTCAGGTCTAAACACCTCTAAACCTCTAAACATGCTGGCTGTTTTCCGGGGAGGGGTCCAGCTTTGGTAAAAAACCTCCTTAAGATTAGTTTTCCACATCTACCCCATTACAAAAACATCTTTAGAAGCACACATTTAGCCTTTGAAAACTAGTTCCTCCCTGACGGAATATGCAGCTATGGTGGAGACTCAGTGTTGCTGTGTTGCCAGTGGGCAGACTAGCAGGACCATGAAAAGAAGGCCTATTGGCTCTGCTAGGGCCAGTACACACTGATCTCTGTGCGCTGAGCCCGAGGGGCCAGGCCAGTGACTGTCACATGGCTTTGAAAAGCCAGCGCGTGCAAGAGTGTGTGAGTATGTGTGAAAAGCGTGTAAACTAAAGGTTGCTGGCCAGTGCACTTCTGGGACAGGCAGAGTACTGTCTGCCAGATGGCCTGGAAAATCAAGGGGCATGAAATGTCAGAAAGAAAGTCTGTACATAAAGATACATGCGGTTACATTAAAAACAACAACATGAACGTGAGCTATATGAACAGGTTATGTAGCAAAAACACACAATAGTGCTGGGTGAAATACTGTCAGTGCGGATAAAGGGGTTTCGGTGTCACACAAAAATACTGATCTTAGGGAGGAACTAGCACATTTAGCTCATCAGCACTTTCTACATTCCCGCAAATCTGTAGACTAAAATTCATTTGGTCTGAATATATTTTGGTCTGTATATGTTGCTTGGTCTGTATATATTGTTACGGGTGGGTAATACTGTCTAACTTTTTATACTGTATTGTTAGATTTAGGGTTTAGTGTAGTTTTCATATTTGTTATTATAATTTTTTTTATTGCCTACATTTTATAATTCATATTCTATTCTTTTGTAATATTTTTTACTTCAAATTTTTTTTAACATTATTATTTATATACAAAAAAAATGCATAGTCTCAGGAACGATCAGGGTACATTTCACTACATGTTGTACTTGTATAACTATGTACGTGACAAATAAACCTCTTGAATCTTAAGAAAACTACGAGATAATAAGAAACTGCAACATTTCTTTGTCATTTTCTGTAATTTAGATAACCCAGCCGAATTAAATGTTTTGTTGATTTTGTTTTTTAGTAAAAAACTAAGTACAAATACCTTATAGGGAACATATGTAAATATGTTATTATTCTGTTCATTTTAGTGCACAATTTGAAATAAAAAAATCTTTTTATTTAGATATAAAGTTTGGGGAAAAAACATAAAAAAACAGAATAATTAATATTAAAAAAAACCTAAATTGGAGGAGATCCCATTTATCTTTGCATATAACTGAATATTAGGTTTATATTATATTTTTTTAGCTTAAAATTCTCACTTGGAAGCGTGGGGTTCATTACTTTTACTCAAAATCATCATAAAACAGAAAAATATGGCTGTTCAATCATCCTCACATTAAATATCATTACACCATCTTATACCATTATACTTGGAAAAGTGATAATGTACATCACTCAGCACTAATAAACAAAAGCATGCACGAACACACCAGACAGCATGCATGTGCAATGACAGTACACAGAAGGTAAAACAAAGCGCTGGGAGTAACAGCAGCAGGCCTGTGTTATGGAGATGAGGGAATAGGTTAGGTTAAGAGCACAGAGCTGCTTTTCTGTCAGAGGGGATTAGCCTGTAGAGCGGCTCTGTGTGCGAGGCTATAGGAACAGCTGAAAGGAATGAACAATGGAATCCGTTTCCTCGGCACACCGCTTTCCCCTCCATCCTGTTTGCCAGTGAGCGCGAGCGTGGACGCAGTCCGTTAGGGCTTCGGAGAACTGCTAACAGCTGCCTGACGCACGCATGAACTTGCACACAAAACATTCACGAAGAACGCTCCACATGTGCTCAGTCACAGTGCTGCTGCAGCCGCTGGCCAACTGTTGCAAACGAACTGCATCTACTTTATTATCTACGAAGGATGTACCGCACTTCGCAGATAATGCTCAGCGAGATAGGACAAATGGAACAGGGCCCACTTTTGCTCAGGCCTAGCTAAGGCTGCACAACATGCCATTCATGAACTGATGGTCAAGCCTCAGGTGGATGGAATATGCAAATGAGCACACGAACCAATCACTGCGTGTGCTATTAGCATCCCGACCAAATCGAGGCATTCACATGATGCAAAACATGTCAGGAATTCTGGTCAACTGTTCATAAGCTTTACATGACCTCTACATATGCCTTTTATTACAACTGACATTAACCTACATAGACATTTATAAAGGCTTATTCCAACCAGCAGCCGTTGTCATTACACCTTCTGGGGTGAAACTGATGAAAATCGCATTAATGACAGAGAGAGGTGAGTTACAACAAGTAGTGAAACGTAATCTCTGCATTTTACCCATCTGAGGCAGTGAGCACACACACCCGGAGCAGTGGGCAGCAACCGTCCCAGTGCCTGGGGACAGGTGACACTTAAATCTCCATAAATGTTAATGTAGGTCAATGGCAACTGTTATAAAAGATGTACATCATGTACAGGTCACGTAGTATTATATGCTTAGGTGACATGGTCAAATTACACGTGTTGTTGATTTGTTGATTTTCGTAAATGCACATTACAGTTCACGTCCAGAATTGAACATTTTGGGGAGAAGAATTATATGGCATAAAATGTGGCCTGTGCAAAAAGTATGCCACATTTTATGGTAATTTTTTAAAAAAATATGTTTTACTTAAATGAATAGAAAAATATGAATATGAAATGATTCATAATAAAAATGAGCAGTAAACATTCATAAAAATGTCATCTTTTAGTTTACTTCCTGTAGATGTTTAGTCAACAAAGCACGTCATCTGAATGCCTCTATATAGCAATAACATGCTGCAACAAAATGATCACAACACGGTATTTTGTGCCTAACGTGCAACCATAGGCGTGGCGTCCTCTCAGCTTGCCAGGGCAGCAGTCAAGGGGTGCTATACGGTAAGCAGCAGGCCGTACCTGACTGAGGTAATGGTATTCTTCAGGTTTTCGGAGATGGAACGCCGTCCTCTCCTCATCACTTGCGCCCGCCAGCAGGTAGTAAAACACATGGTAGTTCCTGTAAGGAAAAACCCAGCTGGAGTCAGGGTCAACAAACACAGACACACATTTTCCACAGGCGTATGTATACACAGTGATGAGAGTGCATAATGTCTCCCAGCGGAGGGCAGCACGCAGGGCGTTTTGCTGGAGGTTAAAGGTCACAAAGGGGCTGCAACTGTAGGGAGACCCTTACACTGCAGTGGGAGCCTGGTGTCAGCAATCTGTCTTAATAAAAGGTCACAACAGCACCAGAATCCATTCGCGTACACACACAAGCAAAGACATATTCATTAACCCAAGAACATACTTAACCTTCTCAGCACTGACCATTAGTGCAACCTGGGGTGAGCAACACAGCAGAAGTGGGCAGTGGTGGCCTAGTGGTTAGGACATTGTGCTAGGGACCTGAAGGTTGCTGGTTCAAGTCCCGGCTAGGACACTACTGAGGAACCCTTGAGCAAGGTACCGTCCCACTACACTGCTCCACGTCTTGGAAGTCGCTTTGGATAAAAGCGTCAGCCAAATGAATAAATGTAAATGTAAATGTAGAAGTGCAATACTGGGCATTGTTACGCTACACTATAGCCCACATATCATGATATTCAGGTTTTTGAAGAGGTTATAAATCAGAGATAATAAAAGTCAGGAGATTTTCACTGGTAAAAATGTATAGTATAGATGTAACACTCACATGGTGGTTCTTTATGAAGAGTTTCCTACCAAACAGTAAAAAAATCCAAAAGCAGGTGGTGTGTGCATGAGCAGTAGCCTGAACAACCAGAAATAAATACAAAAAACTACATATTCATGCATTATGACAAATGCTACAATTATGCAGTATTTCTTAGGTTTGACCAGTGTTTGCAAACATTTTTGAAACATTAATGTGGCTTTAGTTTGAGATTTACAGATCTCTCGCCATCCGAAGAGCTAGACTTGCAGGTCCTCAGAATAACTGTTCAGGGACATTGCCAAGCTGGCTGCTGAGTGAACAGACTTTCCTATAAAGACTCTGAACAGATGCCATGCATCATTTAAAAAGGATGTCAATTTAAAAAAAGTTACATGACTACACTGTAAGTAGGGGTGGGCGATATGGCAAAAATATCTTATCATGAGATTTTGAGACATTTCCCGGATATGCAATGTGTCCTGATATCAGAATCAGAAAACTATTGATCCCGGAGGAAACTGCTTATGCTACAACTACACAGAGAGACAGACATACAACATGACATGTATTAAGATCACAGGGAACACAGGGAAACGAGCCGACAGGGCCATACATTCAAAAAAAAATAACACAAATAACTTTAATTCAGGGTTTTTCACACCACAGTACAATATGTTCACTTAAGCAACACTAACGATGCTCTCCAGAATTAAAAAATGAAGTTTGACTGTGTCTTTTAAGTACGAACGATATCAAGATATGCTCAGTAAAGCGCATTGTGTCCACAGTTTATAACAATAACGATAAATCATAGTGCCCAGCTCTAACTGTAAGTAAAGCGTTTCTGTTGTAATAAGAAAAATAAGGGAAAAATTGAACAAAACAACAGAATAATTGATTGACTTTTAATCAGCTTTTAACTGACAGGCCCCTCAGCCAATCACTACGGTGGTTAAGCACTACTTTCTCCACCAGGTGAAGGAAAAACTTAATTCGGATTAATTTGCTGCCTCTGGCATCCTCACTGCTGCTCTGTTCTGAGGACCTATCAGGATAAGAGAGGTGAAAATGTACTTCTGGGGAATTTGTGTCACACATATGCTACCCTGATCATCTGAAGGGACGGAGGCTTTATTTCACCCTTGAAGCTGAAAACGACGTCAAATAAAGTAAAAGACCTCACTCACTGCTGAAGTATACATTTGCAATGTTAAGGTAAGTTCGCTAACAAAGGTTTTCATAAGGTAAGTTATTGAGATTAAGCTTGATAAATTAGTTATATGACTGATGGACTGCAGTGTTTGCATTTGTAATAAAAACAAATCGCTGTAAAAATACATCTCTACATTTGCGAGTCTTAAAAAACCTCGAACGCAAGACAATGAGCCCGGCTTAGCATAAAGGGATAACCAAGAAGCTCCAAAGCTTGGTTTAGCTCATCTGAAAATGCAGATTTTTGCTCAAAACAATTCCATAAAGGGTTCCTTGGACTGATTAATGTAAACATGGCTTACTCAATCTTTCTTTAAAATAGCCTTACATTCATACATTGTCTATTCTCAAATATGAAACATATGCTGGCAACGAAAAGTGTTTAAAGCTAATTTACCTCTGTAAAATAATGATGGTAACACTTTCCATGAATGCTTTATCTACAAATATCTATGAACACATTCATAACATGTTATAATGCCTTAATAAGACATTATTACCTGGCTATAAACATTTATAAAATGCATTTCATGTTACAGCCATGTTTATTATGCATTATAAACGGTGTTCATACATCTTATACTGTTTCTACTAAACCAGTGACAGAAAAGGCTGGTTATGTCAAGTCAAGTCAGTTTTATAGCTCTGATCAGGCTGAAGATCAGTGATGGCTCTGTGAAGCTCTATTGTTTACACAAGGTCCCAGACTCGAAACATAGCCTGGGAGGTCCCTCCTAGTGTCAGCATGAATTTGATATGAACCAATGACCGTTGTCCATGCTGTCATCAGACTGAAACCCCACACCACCAGGAAATTATGGTCTGGCATGCAAGAACCACTGATTCCTCCCCTAGCTCTCAGTGTCCCGACCTGCTAAAACCAGGGAGATTAGCGGTTCCAATAATTGTGGCCTGCTGTGAGTGGGATCTTTTTGTAAGTGTGACTGTGAGGCTGTATGTCTAAATTTGGTGAAGACTTAGACAATAATCATTCTGTGTGGCGCAATCATTCCCACATGTAGACCTTTCATACACAGAAGAGAATTTATTTAGTTTCCTGCCACTACATCACAGCTAAACTGGAGGTATTGGGTAAAGTTTCTGTAATAAAAGCTAATGCATTACTGTGTATTACATTCTAGTGGTTTTTTTCAAAGTGGTACTAAAGCTGGGTGACAAAAATACACCACCATGATACCTGAAGATCAGTTCAGTTCATGGAAACACTGGTCCAGTCCTACACACCCATCAGATCACTCAGATCAGTGAGGGAACAGCGGTTGGAGATTCCATCCCCACGTGGAATCAAATACCACTCCAGACTCTTCTCCTACATTGTTCCTCAACGGTGGAATGAGCTGCCCAGTGACTCTAGATCAGTGGAGTCTCTCTCCACATTTAAGAAGCGTCTCAAGACTCAATTGTTCCGCACCCACCTCACCACATAAGCCTTCTAACTATTGGTACCTGATAACTGAGTGAATGTCTCCCAGATATTAATGTTCCACTTAGTTTTACTGTAGCACTTGTCATCTGGATTTATTGTAGTAGTTGCTGTCTGTAGTTACTGCTGAACTTGACGTATGTATTTATTATAGTAATTTATTGTAGTAGCTGCTGTCTGTAGTTACTGTAGCACCTACTGTCTGTATTTTACCATTAAGAGAAATGTGTTGGACTTATTGTAGCACTCACTTCAGTGTTGCCTTGTGCAGCTCTAATGCTTGATTGTTTTCTCTGTCTTGGAAGTCGCTTTGGATAAAAGCGTCAGCCAAATGAATAAAATGTAAATGTAAGTTCATCCCAAACCAGCTTGCAGCAGCTGAAGCCTGGAGACAGTGTTGTTCTTCCATTAACTAAATCTACTGAATTTTTTCTAATTTTCTAATTTCTTCTAATGGTGTAACTCATTATCTTACTGTGTGTGTGTGTTTCTGATCTTTTCCTCCCCATTCTGATAGTGATATACAGTACTACTTCCTGCACTACAGTAGTGTGCTAATAATGCAGCAGAGCCCTTCATTTACCTCTATAGCTGCAGGAAAGCTGTATGTTCACCAGGCTCTAAATGCTTGGAGAAAAGCCTGTGGTCTATGAAATCTACATGATTTTTCAGATTTTGGAATAAAGACAAATTGAATAAAGACAAGAAAGTTGAAGACAACTTTATACTAGCACTAGGTAAACAAGAAAATTGCACTGTTGAAGCCAGCCACGCCAAACTGCACTCAATAGAATGATGCTAATTTTCTAGCTGAGCTGGTCAGACTGTCCAATCAAGACTGCCCAGTGTTGGTCTGCCAAATTTATGTTCTAAATGTTTTCATCCAAACTCAACCCAACAAGAACACAGAACTACATTCCTTTCAATGAATAGCAGTAAAAACTGTGGAAGAAAAGTACATTTACTGCATTTACTGATTTTAGTTTAACCTGGATCCATTGTTTCCATATCCATTATAAGTTAAAATCATTCCTACAGTCAAAGCATTGTTAGCCATCAGATTGTTTTGCTTCTCTTTTCTTCCCTTTAAATTACTTTTTGGCTATGTGTGTTCTGTAGAGAAAGTGTCCCATAATACTTTTTGAACTTACAATAAAATCTGCATTTGGCCGAGAAGTGTAGTTTGTAGAGACTGTGTTCTGATTGGGTAACGCTGCAACATGAAAACTGTAACTACCGATCACTGTTAACCTCAGAGCTGTAACGACTCGGAGGATGATTCCTACCTTTCATTGTGTTCCTGGTAAACAAGCCGTGACTTCTCTAGCAAGTACTTCTCCACGTACGCGCTGCAATAAAAAAAATAACAGATCAGTAAATGCTCCGAACCGCTCTTAGACTTTTAAACACTGACAATGTTGATAAAAGTTCAGACGAGCAGGACAGCAGCACTCTCACCCTCGAACAGTTCCGCTCTCCTGGTAGTTCACTTGGATGAACTTGCCGAAGCGGCTCGAGTTGTTATTGTGAGCGGTCTTTGCATTTCCAAAGGCCTGGGAAGGGAAGAAGAACAGACGGCCACAGTTGAAACGTGAGCGAGAACGAGTCAAACAAAGGAACAGGGGTTAAACACATTCTGCTATGAAAAAGACTGCAGTTAGAAATTCCCCACAGCAACTTTGGGTTTGCAAGCATAACAGCATAATACAGCAGCCAGGGCAAAGAGCGAACATGCTGGACTAGGCCAGATGAGGAAATGATTCTACTATGTGCGGCTATAATAACACATTTAGCATAAAATCAAGAAGGGAGGCAGGCTAAGTTCCAGCTAAAACTATCCATCTCAACTGCACCATTTTCTTATTTAAGGCCAGCAACGGCGAAGACGGCTTCGTGTTTTTCCAAATACTAGCCAATCATTTTGCATTATTCTGTACTGTGCAGGGTTATTTGTACACAGATGACACTGTTGCCCACACTGTATGGTAGTTTGAGCACTTTACCTTGTTCACCCCTTTGGAAAGGAGTCCATAGCTACACACCCAAACCTCTCACTGCACTCGCAGTAGTTTACATCTGAGGGCCATTTTTCAACTGCTTGTAGACAGGCCCGGTGCTTAAAAGATTGATACTTCTAGAGAAACGGTCTACAATGTGGACAAAGAGACAAATCCTGAAGTCAAACATAAATTGAACAGTTTGAGCGGAGCAGCTGAACAGCGAGAGAGGAGCTGAGCAGAGAGCCAGCGCGTAATGCGAGCCATGTGGACTGATAGAACACGTGTAGGAGCTGCTTTAATAAGAGTCCTCTCTTTCCCCTTTGGCCTGTTTGTGTTGTACGGCTGCCTGGAGGGGAAGCAGTGTATAAAAACCCTGCAGATATTTGTAACCCCAACAGAAGTAAACAAATTCCTTGGCGAATTGCTCGAGTTGCCCCTGTCCACGCTGATGTAGATAAAGGCCTCAAATGACTCTTGGCAATGATGTAGGGCTCTAAGCAAAACCTTCAGTTGGTACGGAACCTTTCCTTTAAACCTAAAACCTAAAGTGTTCACATTTACACAATTCCACAAATATTTATTTAAAAAAAAATCAAGTGGATGTTGCACAGTTTCCTGCTTGACATTTTAATATACAAAGCTTCAAAAACTGTATATCCGGCCCCTTTGAGTTCACAGGTTAGCCATCAAGAGGTCACCTCAGGATTTTCTGGAGTAGATGGAAGACATGCATCAAAGCCCTGCATTCTTAAATGGTTTGTGACGAGGATGTATGGTTCTTCAGTTAGTAGTAGTGCATGTCCAGCACAGCTTAGTAATTATTGAAACACACCCACTAAACCTGGTAATGAGCGTGTGTGTTGACTCTGGGGAAATCACCAAAAAGTGTTGGACACCAGTTGCTCAAAGGTTTTTCAATCACATGTCATATTATTCAAAAGAACCATTCATTGAAACGTTCTTCTACAGCATGTGTCCAGACCTTTAGTCCAGTTTCTGGTCCTACATTAGTCAATATCTGGTAGGTATGACACTTGGTGGACAATCAATTACACCAACATTTCAGTTATCTATCAATGTTTACAATATCCAGGACTGCAAACTCCATTCAAGGTCCAGAGGTCTATGGCATTTCTCCAAATAATCTTTTTGGCACTTGAACAGTGCATTTTGAGAAAGCCTGGTCCACTCCCTGCCCTCCTAGCAACCACCTTTTTAACATAATGGAGCAAAACATGCAGATACTGTGGTGTGGATCAGTTGCACAACCCATCAGACGCACGCAAAATCACAAGGAAAACTGACCAAAAGGCACACCACCCTGTTCTGAATCACACTTCCAGAATGGGAACTGTGGCTCATAGGAAAAGCCAGACCATGGAACCAGAGTAGAAGCCCTGACCTCACACACTCTTCACTCATAGCCATGACACGTCTGACAAAAGGTTACATCAAACACAGAGATAATATCACAGATCTCCACCAGATTTAGCTTGACAAACAAAACATATGATTCCCGTCTTTGCATTAAAAAAAATCAAGTTTTCCGTTTCACAGATTAATGGAGGACGCTATGTATCTGAATGGAGTTTGGCCAGCACCTCAAAACAAGGATGGTCAAATTAGCCATCCACATCACCAGAGCACCATCTGGTTCTGTCTAGTCCTGTATGATGGAGCAAGAAATGCAGGAGGTTTCAAGCTCAAACAGAAGAAATTAGCAGGGTCAATGGTGCACCAGATCTTTGCAGGCACTTGGCCAATATGTAGTCAGGATTCCTTATAGCTGCAGCAGAAATTACAGTGGCAGCATTAAAACCAGCTGTGAGTTATGCACTGTTACTATACAGACATCCACCTGGAACATGTAAAAATCATCCAAGGCTGGAACGCACAGTTTTACTAGCAACTACATATTCAGACAGCTTGGCTGGTTTCATATCTGCAACAGTAAATTTGAATCGAGCCATAATAGCAGAGCAGCTGTGACGTTTGTGCAAAGTGAAAGGTGTGCCCTTTCCCCAAAGGAGTAAACGAAGCAGTGGGCCCATCAGATACTGAAATAGAACGTGGCAGGATGGGCTGTGGCAGAGGCTGGCGGACACATGAACCAAACGCGATGATCAAACGCAAAAATATGATGTTCATAACTGTTCCCAGGGCTGAACATGAGGGAATGTTTAGCAAACATTTCTGGAGGGGAACCAGAGGGACCTTCCATCCAGAACTGGCTATCACTCTCGGGAGATTCACATTGTAGCAGTTAAACCATTACAGCATTCTGCTTTTGTCTCTCGCTCTCTCAAACACATGCTCACGCTGAAGTTTGCCACAAGCACATGCCACGTGGCCTAATGGACTACAACAGCTATATGTCCAGAGAGCTGAGGGTGAACAAGGTAAAAGATAACAGGTCTGTTGACACAATCACCTCTACGTAACATATGTGAATGTCTATACAAAACTGTCCTTTTCCTTCATTTGGAGGCATTTCCATCATAATCTCAGTCTTCATACTCTCATAACTGTAAAAAGACAGAGAGTTAACCCTGTTAAGTGTCCTGTTGATTTGTGCTTCTGAGAGTGAATGGCTAGACTTCTCCTCTGCCCACCTAGAAGTAGCAAGCATTCAAGCCTTGTTACTAAGAAACAGAATAGGACATCATTACATCACTGTAATCCAAACATCAAAAAGCATATAGCATATGTTATGAATTATACACACACACGCACACACGCACACACGCACACACGCACACACACATATACACACAGATGCATACACACATACACCATTAAAAAAATGTTTTATTGCCTAGTGTGTATTTCAGAACAGTGTTGCTCCAATCACACCATGGGTGCACCATTGCCTGGCATGGTCCTGCTCAGTCCCAGGAGTGAGTGCCAGCTTTAGCTTTCAGGCCAACCAGACAGGCCTGGAGCATGGAGTACCAAAAGGATCACGTCAGTGGGAGGTGAGCATTAGCTTCCTGTTACAAAAGGCATATAAATGCCAATTTCTACTATTCCCAAGCCCAAGCTGCCAAAACAACGTTTAAAAAGTAAAGAAAATGTAACAGGAAGTTGTTTTCATCCATCAACCGAATCTAATTTGCACTACTACATCACCAGGTCAGGGCAGAAAGAGAGCCCCAGTAATATGTGCCACAAGGGAGTGGCATTTACTCAGAGCAGATTACCATTCTTCTCTGAGCGCAGCGTATAAATGGACTGCCTTTGATTTTAAGAAAGCGCTTTTCTTGGATCTGTGTCAACATACCTACAAAGAACAAAATAAGCCAAGTTAAAGAGGTGCTAGAGACTAAACCTGGCTTAATATCAACAAGGGATTATGCCAGTTGCTTTAATCGGCAAATGTCCCACAGAATTTACACAGTAAGAATGCTACTGAGGCCCGGTAGAGCAGAGGAACACGAACAGGTTTACGAACAAGGATGAAAAACAACAAACTAAACGACTGAAGCTGCACTGGTTTTACTGTCCTCCACAAACCAGTGTCCATGTCTGTTGCACACTTCTCTCGTATACAACATGCTGGAAAATGACAGCAGCACACGGCGTAAAACTATTTTCCTATTTCCTTCTTCTATTTTCAGACTCATGTTCTGTTTTCTGCATTGCACTGTGTAGTCTATACTTCAGGCTGAAGCCTTGTCCTGGCCTTCTGCAGAGAGGGAGGAAGTCAGTGCTGCGTCAAACAGCAGTGGTCTTCATTCTCAAGTGAGCAGAACTCTGCACATGCTACTAGGGTGGGCAAATAAGGCCGAAAAAAATGTAATATTACACAACTTTCATGTTATACAACATATCGACCTAGTGGTTAGGACGCTACCCTTGGGAACTGAAGGTCGCAGGTTCGAGTCCCGGCCTGGGCACCACAGAGGTTCCCTTTGAGCAAGGTACCATCCAACTACACTGCTCCCCGGGCGCTGTTGGTAGCTGCCCGCTGCTCCACGTGTGCACGTGTGATGGGTTAAATGCAGAGGTCACATTTCTTGAGTGCTTGAGTGTGTTCACAATGACAAATAGTCACTTTCACTTCAGTGGTACCATATTAGAACATTCTAGCAAAAACTACGAGTACAAAATTTTTTTTTTTCCGGTGTTCCACATAAATCAGACCTACTAGGACTAATCATGCCCTGTGTGTCACAGAACAAGCAGTTCTACTGTCCAGATCACTGTACACTCAGCACATTGCTGTGTAATTTATCATATTAATGCTAAAGATCACCCAGCCATGGACGCGACAAGGTACTGTATCTACCTACATTGCCTAAATCGTTGGTAAGAGTAGGTCAGATGTGGTCGGCTGACGTTTGTTTAAATGCATACGGTGTATGAAGCTCATCAGGACACGCTCGGTCGTATCTCGTCAATAGAAATTCTCTCGCATGTGTAGGTATCCAGGCCAGCACGAGGTCACGCTAGGCTAAAGTGTGCCTGTGGTTCTCTCTGACTCACTTGTTCCTGACCATGGCTGGCCACGCATAGCAGCATTCTCGAAAAAACTCTGCCTCAAACTGATCTGCAGAAACCATCAAGTATGCAGCAGGAACAATTATGCACTGACAGGCAAATAGGTCATTTTTATGCGGCGGATATTAAGCCATACGGTCTCCATTAGGATGAAGTAAGGCTGCACGACATGTACTCGTACTATGTACAAGTTTTCCAATTAAATCGGTGCACGTTGCAATTGTATATACAGTAAAAACTCACAGATTAAATGTATAACGCGACAGGTTAAAGAGCAGTAACTGGGCTGTTATTTTGACTAAAATAGTGTCGTTTTGTTGGATAAATTACATGAATATTTTAATTATTTAAAATACCCCAACGCTATGGTCAGGCATGATGCTCACCACCTACAGTGACTGGAGCATGTTTCAGCCTTCGGTGAAAACTCATTTGCAAAGGCAAATATCAAGAGAACGTCTTAAGCATATCGGGCATCCGTAGACGGCCTTTAAAATCTTATACAGTTATATACAGTGGCAGAAACTCTTAAAAACATTATGAAAACCAATAGTGGGCAGTGGTGGCCTAGCGCTTAGGACTTGGGACCTGAAGGTCGCAGGTTCAAGTCCCACCCAGGGCACCACTGAGGTCCCCTTGAGCAAGGTGCCGTCCCTCTACACTGCTCCCCGGACGCTGTTGATAGCTGCCCACTGCTCCACGTGTGCACATTTCGTTGCGGTGCTTGAGTGTGTTCACAATGACAAATAGTCACTTTCACCAGACATGTCTCAAAATGCAGAATTATTCTCATATCCAAAATCAGCACCTTTCACCTGACGCTTACGCAGCGCTGGGACAGTGCGTGTCCCAGATGGATCTGGCCGCAACATGGGTGAGGTGCTCTGTGATGACGAGAGCGCGGAGCAGGGCTCCAGCTGCAATAGCCTCATGAACACAGCATCCACGCTTGCCACGTAATTAAACAAATAAGACGAAGGGAAGAAAGCTCCCAGCTTAGCTCCAGCCTCTGGATGTAATTAAAACCTCCACCCAGAGTAAAACGCTACACATCTGACATTGGCCAGCGCTAAGTATTTATGAGAAGCGCTTTGCACGCAAACACATCCATGATGAAGTCTGTCTGGAGCGCTGACCAGTGCAGGAAGCCTAAGGTTGATTAGGATGTGCGTGGTCTTCAACAGGACAGTAATACACTTAGATCATGTAATAACATCATGGGGCAAATCAAATGCCCAATTGCAACAATCGAGCGCTTCAGTCGATGAACTCGGACGGGTTCATCCACTGATGAATTATTCCGACTCAGTGTGGCATGAACAAAGCTCCACACTCTACTACGAAGAAAAAAAATGGCTGGACATGCAAGCCGTAACGGCCAAGCTAACGAACAGAGCAAACGAATTACAACATGATTAGAAAAGCATAAGTAGACGAGCGCAAAACAAGGTGCTGGGATACAGTAAGAGCGGACTGAGGAGCAGACGCCAGTTTGAGCAGTGTTCCAGCAATTAGACAAGGATCCAAGAGGAAAAGTCGGTCTTCGTTAAAATAACCGCCGGCCTTGTAAAACCACTAGATGAGCCAGATACAAGACGCATGCTTCGTTTTCTGTTAGCCGCTAGGTATTCGAGCAGTCAGGCATTTCATCAGGCGGGAAGAGAAGAACGCAGATGCAAGACACATTAGAGAGAAAAGATGTACAAAGAAAAAAATGTAAACGAAGAAAAGTGCCGAATTCCGAATAAACAGGAAAAGCTTCCAATTTGTGAATCACAAACACTGAGAACTGGCCAGGTAACGGATAAAAAGCGCAGTGTATCTGCTAAACCTGAAGTGAAAACAAACACAGTGTGAAAAACTTTCGCTCTCACTAAATAGAGCTGAAGTTATAAACTGTCAGGCAGATTTCTAAAAAAAAAAAAAATAGCTGATAATTAGAACGTTGACCTCGATGATGCTGGAACAGTCCAAACTAAAATATTACCAAAAAATCACATTTTTTTACTTTTTAAAGGAATTTCGCCTCCATAAAAATCAATTAATATCAACCGATAAGTTTTCATTTCAGACAGAGTTTGCAGAGTGATTCTGGATACTGAGCAGTCAGTTCACTCTCACGCCGGCATCTTCTACTCTGATTTAACTGCAGCCACAAGGCCACAGGATGAAGCTCTAGAGAAGCTGACCGCATCCTTTTCCTCTCTAGTAGAAGACTTGTCCAGTCTTAGGCCCTTATCTGCTCTGGATTCATTCTGCATAAAGGGGCAGGGACGATAGCGTGGCAACATACAGGCATGAGTCAGCTGTCCGGCCCAACCCTGTTTCTCTGGCATATCCTTCCTCCATCGTTTCACACATTCCTTTAATTCCGACCGCCTCTTACTCATTCTCAGATTCCATCGTGCCTACTTACTCATTACACTTTCCTTCTGGCATCGTTCCTCATGCCCTTGCTCTTTCTCTCCTCCTCCAGAATGTGGGAGCCCATCTACCTGGGTTAACCTGCATATAGCTTAGATTTGTTTTCTAAAAGCTGAGAAATGAAGAAAAATGTAAAAAAAAAAAAAAAAAAAGAATGTCCAAGGTGTTCACTGTGTTTCAAATAATGATAACTAATAAATAAATACCTTAACAAGTGCCTATGAATGAGGGAAAGTGAGTAAAAGTGAGTAAAAGTGAGTGATTATTTGACATTGTGAACTGGGCGTGTAAGTCACGAGCTTCATCACGATTCGATCCAACATCGATCATTTTAGCCAGTGATCCGATACATTTTTATAGCTTAAAATCTGCAGCGATGCGATTCAGTTCGATGCGATTCAGTTCGATGCGATCCAGATCGATGCGATTCAGTTCGATGCGATTCAGTTCGATGCGATTCAGTTAAAAAAAGATTAAAATTTCACACAATCTGCTACATTTCCATCAACTCGCATATAATACAAACCATAATGTAAACATTTCATTATTAAAGGTCGAATGCAGCAGTGCAGTCACAAGCAAAAGCAGCTTCTCAGTACAAAATTCGGCTCACAGTGAAATGAAGTAGAACTATTGTGGAGTGAACACCGATTTTAATGGATCACATCACTACACTGGATCGTGGCTATTTTGCTCGATGCATCGATACAGATCGATTCATGGTTTCACCCCTATTGTGAACACACCACAGCACAGCACACACTGCACCACACCAAAATGTGACCTCTGTATTTAACTCATCTGCGTAGGAGCAGTGGGCAGCGGACATGGGCAGTGCCCTGAGAGCAGTGCTTGAAGATGGTACCTTGCTCACGGTTACCTCAGTAGTACTTGTACCGGTCTGGGATTTAAACTAATGGGTCACAGGGGGAAGTCCCGAACTGTAACACCACCACTGCCTCTATGTGCAGTGATTCTCTGGATTTAGGATTAAAAAAATGCTATTTTTGGTCGGTGTCCAAGTACGATTTATGCACGTATGACACATTTGGCATCTCTACATTGTTGGACCACATTCAATTTGAGGGCTCAGCCCTTTCAAACGGTAGACCACTACAGCATTTCCAGCATATCCTTCAGGTTATACTATAGAATGTGTTCTTGCTTTGCTCTTCTAACCAAGCTTCGGTGGGTAGAAAAGCCACAAAGCCATTAAAAGTTACTGCAGGAGGGTAACTCTGAACTACTAAACCTACTGCGCCACTCCAGAACGGCGAGACAGGTCTCTGAGAGCAGGTCTATAGCCTGAGGATGTAAATTACCCTTTAATTGATGGTTAGCGTTCTTCGTTGTGATGTTGTCATAAGAAGTCTCATTCCCCTGCAGGGGTTTTAGCTTGAAAGGATCTGCTGCTTCCCCATTCTTCTACGGCGGTACCTAAAGAGTGTAACGTTAGCTGTACAGGTGTCCGCCTCAGGCTGCGTGTGGTCATGATCAGAGAGCGCAGCCAAGAGGGAGACTTGTCTGTAGGGTCGAATCACACAAAGCTGCTGACTGATTTGAAGCCACGCTTAAATCGAGCGCAGAGCCCCTTGCAGCTGTACCACATCGTCAATACTAGAACACAGCTGGCACGTCCAGCACAACCCAGCGGTTCAGCCTACTCCAGACCTCAAACCTCCCCAGTCACAGGTCAAGCTGTCACGACTAAATTCCACTACAGTTTGAACCAGATCCAATTTTCTTACTACATGAAGACTATTTCCTGTCTCTGGTTCCTTCTGAATACCTTCTACTACACTTTCCACATTCCTGCTCTGACTGAACCATGTGACACAAAAGAGAAAGAACAAAAACAGACAGACAGTCTCAGAGTGGAGACTGAACTTTTGACTTGTTACATAAGAGCATTTGGAGTCTTGGGCAAACGACGTAAACGCCATTAAAGTTCTTCATATGGCAAATGTTCAGCTCCGTCAATGGCATAAAAGCACATGTACAGTATGACAAAATACGGCAGTCTGACCGAGTACAGGGCGAGTGCGAATAATAAACAGTAAAGGACATAAGTCGAGCTGTGGCTCCTTTTTTTGGGCCCAAAGTTGCTGGTGCATTCCTCCGCACACAAAGGCGTAGTGTTTTCTCGAGGTGCTGTAACAGGAGCACGCTTTAGAGCCGCTCTTTCCTCTAGAGAGCTTCGGAGAGCGGAGGGAAACCTGTTTATCCAAACACACTGCGACGGACATGCTGAAGGAGTCCGTGGCAGATCTCTGCAGGAAGGCACACACCCTAATTGTCTGGCTGAAGAAGGAATCATTTTGTTTAGAAGTAGAAACAATGACGCTCAATTTTTAAGGGCTGAAGCCCCCCCACATAAACCACTGGGCAGTATGGAGTCCCAGCACAAGCATTTTCAGTTGATCTGATCTTTTTTTAAAACTTCACCAGAGACTTTTATATTTTACCAACATTATGTTCTCAAAAAAAAACAAAAAACAAAACAACAAAAAAAAAAAACTTTAGCTTAGCGTCATTAAAATGTAGCCCTGCCCGTCTAGAATATTTAGATTAGGGCATGTCTGATAAATCATTTGTGCATGATTTGACGTATTAGGTTCATCATTTAATTTTTAATAATATTCTGAATAAAATTTAAAGGAAGAATAAAAGATCATATCCATGTTTTTGCATAATGTACTGATGAGATTAGAGCTGGGAACTCCGAACACGCTGGAGTGGGTTGGTGGTTGGTTGAGTTTATATACGTTGTTTAAATAATGCAGCTGGGTTATGGTCTGAATAGGATTCGGGTCATACAATAATTGATAAACTGCCTCCTCTCCACAATGCACACGGTCACGGTTTTGTTTTTCAATATCACAATACTTTAATACAATATCACACAGTGACACAGAGGTGGCCTAGTGGTTAGGACGCTGCCTTTGGGACCTGAAGGTTGCAGGGTCGAGACCCGGCCCAGGCACCACTGAGGTACCCTTGAGTAAGGTACCGTCCCACTACGCTGCTCCCTGGGAGCTGTTGGTAGGTGCCCGCTGCTCCACGTGTGCACGAGTGATGGGTTAAATGCAGAGGTCACATTTCGTTGTAGTGCTTGAGTGTGTTCACAATGACAAATAGTCACTTTCACT
>JBBPDA010000039.1:3495512-3524304 GCA_037974385.1 Arnoldichthys spilopterus | reverse complement strand
GTCATGTGGGTTTCAGTGCCGAAGACATGGATGGGGATGCCTGTGGTTTTACCTAAGCATGCAAATACACACACACAGAGAAAAAAAACAATCAACCAAATAACACAGCTGGCCTGATGTGTGTGATCTGTGGGGGTATTTCACAAAACAGATTTTCCTCAAAGGAGGTTTACATTGGATAAGTTAAACTAGACGAACTCAGTCTTGTGAAATACAATCCAGATCAAAACATACAGATCCTCTTTACCTTTGGTGGGCTTTCGCTCTCTCAAATGTGTATAAACACATAAATATACACGTATTGACCTACCTACTTCTCCCATCACTCTCAGGCCCTCCTGGTAGTTTGGGCCACCACGTCGCACAAAGATGCTGACCTCATGCTCTTTCAAAGGTGCCTGATAGTCTTTGATTGCCCTGACAATACCCTAGAGACACAAGCAGATCACATTAAAACACCTTTTTGATACAACACAGCACATACACACATGCAGGGATATATGCTACATGGCAATATGTATATTATGCATGTAACAAAAATAAATATTAAATGATATAAAATACATCATGATTCTTTTTCTGAAGTTTGATTTTCTGTACCTTAAATGTTGCAGCAACATTAGTGAAGTTAGCAATGCTCCCTCCAATGATCAAGACCTTCCCTGAAGAAAAGAACACATATTGTCTTTTCAATTGTGTATGTAATTTACCAAACATGAAAGAGACTATTTGTCATTGTGAACACATTCAAGCACCACAACGAAATGTGACCTCTGCTTTTAACCCATCACACATGCACATAATAATATTTGATATAGATATCTGTAGATATGAGGGACCCATAACTGTCATTAGAATCACATGTACCCTGTAATGACTGACCAACAACAACACGTTGTTTTCCTTTAGCCAATGTCATTAGATTCCAGTGACAAAGTATTTAGTAACACATATAAATTGTCTCCTATCTACTTTAAAAAGATCAGATTGTCATCTGATTCAGGCCAGCACAATGCAAAGAGGTAATGCTTTATGCAATAGCTTATGATATTATTTCTGAGTGATGCCTTTAGGCCATACCCTCTCTGTGTTTTTCTCTTGTCATGAGTGATAGGATGGTCTTGGCGTAGTCATAAGTCTGCTGTTCACTGGGAGCACCCGAATACTCTCCGTAATTGGCCAGCTCATTGACTCCACCCAGGTCACAGATCGTATCACTGAGGAGACAACAAGAACAATCTCAGTCACTCCCTCAGACCCCTTAAGTAAGTCTTACAGAAATAAATGGAAGCAGTAATAAAGTAACAACAGTAATCGAATGTATTTGACAAAACTTGGTTACTGTCAAAGATGTGTACATGCATTTAATTTTGTACTTTAGTAGCTGCAGAAAATTTTAAGTATGTTTTACATTAACATATATTATGAAATGAAAAGTTATCATCTTAGAGCACAATATTACACAGAAGCGAGTCCCATCACACTGTCTGGTTCTATCTTCCCATAAGATGAAGCTAGGGAGTGATGGTTTAACAGTGGCTCAGACTTTATTCCTCCAGACAGCACTTTTCTCAAGCAAGGCTGGGTAATAGAATTCAGCTCTGAAAGCTAATGAGCACCAGCATCTGCCACACAGCTACCACTGCCATCTCTTAGCTCAGTTCACTAGCCACACTAATCCAGCCTCCAGGAGCTTCCATAGACAACAACATTATCCAATGAGGCTTCCTCCCCCATAGCTTGTCAAATTTGGAATGCAAGATCTTATTATACATGGCATATAATTATTGTACACCTACAGTAAAACTGCATTAAATATTATGACAGAACAGCATGCTGAAATGCAATATGTGAAATATAGAATTTTTATTGGCTTTGTACCTGTACACAACTGAGGCTCCGCCCCCTGCCACCATGGTCCAGATGCGTCCACGGGGGTTAAGAAGAGTGAGCTTCAGACTGGCACCACTTTTAGCATCCAAATCTGCTATATATGCCTCCTATTGAAATAAAGACATACAAATTGTAATGTTGATACTGATAAACAATGCTACATAGATCAACAACTAGCAGAGCATTGTGCCATAGTTAGTTAAGACCTTGTAAGATGATTGGCTGAGACGCATACTATGATTGCATGTGTATCCTAGGATTTGCACCTTGATTGCATTAAAAACCCCTTTAAGGCTCACTCCACTTTATTCACCTGTAGCCTAGCAAACTATGTTTCTTTGTGTGATGTAAATAAATGTATGGCAGAACAATTCTGGTCTAAAACTGAGGGTTTTCACTGGAGCATCTCTGCGCTCTTTACCTGCTGGACAGGCTTAAGTTGTCTTATTAAAATGAAAAACTCTGCTTTCTGGATTTTTTTTAGTTTAGCAACATATCTTAAGGCCAAACTCAAGCCTGCTCAAAAGGAAAAGAGATAAGAAACATTCTTATTGGACAATCCTCAACTTCTGGGATTAAGTTATCTGACTAATTGGGAAATCCTGTGGTCTGAGTAACTGTAAATCTGGCTAGAACATAAACTAGGCACAGCATAGAGAATAATAAATGATCCCCGCATGATTAACAGCAAGAGACACAGCTGCATGGCCTGAGACAACTCAGCCAATCAAAGGCAAGCTTACACACCCATCCATCTGGTGCTACAGTCCTCCATCTGATGCAAGTTCAGAACCTCATTTGCCATGTTTGTGTATGTGTATATAAACTAAAAGCCTAATTAATCCTGTCAGTCTGTCACAGCTTACCCAAATACTGCCAAAATGTGTGTATGAGCACTTGCTGAGGCTAATAAACCACACTTGCTCCCTCCAGAAGGCTAAAGGACAAATATATCACTATGTTCAATGGCAGATGCACAGCTCTATCCCATCACAGCTACGGTAACATATACACATTTACACACTCTTTAACACACACCAATTTAATCAATCATGCAGCAAGCCAGTTCACCAGCAATGAAACTTTAGCCTCATACACGAACATGAATGCATGCCAACATGAATTATTCATAAGGCAGTACTGGTAACACTACATTTTAGGCCTTTTTTTCCCCTCCATGATTTAGTCATAGTCAGAAACAGGGCCATTCTACCAAGCACACAGAGTGAGACCAAAAATATTTACAGGTCTGCCCCACACACCCACACACATGCACGCATGCACTCTCTGACAGTAAAATGTACAACCTTGGTGAGGGTTTGTGTATGTGCATTTCTTACCTCAGGATAGGCCTCTCTGCCAAATGGAGGTGGAAACTCCACGTCCCCCCATTTAGCCTTACACAAATAATCAGCTGTAGCATCAATCTTAGCAGCCATGTCCAGGACATACACTCCATTCTTAGTCACCACTGAGACAGACAGAAACAGAGAGAGACAGAGAGAGAGCGAAAGATTGAGCGAAAGTGAGAGTGAGACAGAGAGCGAGAGTAAAAAACATTATTTTGACACATCTGATTGTGAGAAAGATCTTGTCAATCTTAGAGACTCATCTAACAGCCTTTCCTCTTGCAATTTGTTTTGAAGGCAAACATAAATAGTGAATCCTTGTCCAAAGTTGTTTCTTGTGAAGTGAATGTGACTATTTGTCATCGTGAACACACTTAAGCACCACAAAGAAATGTGACCTGGGGAGCAGTGTAGCGGGACGGTACCTTTCTCAAGGGTACTTCAGTAGTGCCCAGGACAGGACTCGAACCTGTGACCTTCAGGTCCCAAAGGAAGCGTCTTAAGAATTCTAAAGCTAAATTAACATAAAGTGGGACTATTCTGAGAAGTCCTAAATACAAGACAATTTAGTATGTTTAATTTTATCGATTTGATGATGATTATTATTGTTTCCATGGAAAATAATAAACAATCCATACATTTGACCAGTAATACAGGTCTAAATATTACCACCAAATTTAACAAACCATAACAAATCATATATTCATCTACTTGTTCAGCCATTCTCCTTTCCTCTCTCTCACTCTGTATCTCTCTCTCGGATTTACTAAATACATTTTTTGATTCCTTTTTTTATTTACTTGTTTTAGTCCCTGTGATTTACTTTGCAAAAAAATACTTACATAAATAAAACTGTCATTATAACTGCTAGCACTGATAGTTGTTTTTATTTTGATTATTATGAATAATAAAAAAATGCAACATAAAATCATAATTTTATTAATATTATTGTAGTTTATGATCATAATCATGATCGTCATCACCACCATCATCATTTAAAAGTCTTGGTGCTCATGTGTTTTTTACATTCTACTGCCAGTTCAGGAACTTCACCCTGTCCAAGTGGGCTGGCGTAATGTGATCAAGGGCAGGTGACTCAGCAGGCAGTAAACATGTGTGTTCAGGAGAAAGCACCACCACTCAGCGTGATAAGTGTAACCAGCTAGAAGTGAGTCAAAGCAGTGTGTGCAAGACAGCAAGCAAGAGGTTCCTGTTGATCATGTTGATGCTGTGCACACACACGTGTGTGTGGGTGTGTGGGTGTGTGTATGTGTGTGCAAGAGAAGGGGGGGGTGGGAGGAAGTGCTTTAGTACTACTACAGGGGAAACAGATAAGCTTTATTTAGTTACACAAACTAATTTGGAACGGAACATCAAAGTGAGTGAAGAAGGTGGAGGAACAGATGCCACAGAGCACAAACTAATGGCTAATTACCACAAAAACCAAACAAACACACACACAACCAACCACATCAATTATTCCATTATTTATTTTTTTGCCTTTCAAACTAAATTCAATCTCTATCTCCCAGGACTAGAAACTAGGACACACACTGCCTTCCTTCATTTGCTCATTTGATTAAATATTGAAAGTATTTAAGTCAATAATGCATGTACAACAATCAGCCATAATATCAAAACCATCAGCTTAATATTGAGTAGGTCTCGCTCAGCTGAAACAGCTCTCACTGTGCTGCACTGTGTGCAGGCCCCTATATTTCAGAGTCAGCATTCACTTTCTAAACCACAGTAGCTCTTCTTTGGGACTGGACCAGACTGGCTAGCCTGTGCTCTCCATGCTCATCAGTGAGCCTTAAATCATTCATAACCCTGTCACTGGTTCACTTGTCCTTCCTTGAATCACTTTTAGTAGGTATGAACCACTGCACATCAGGGACACCCCACAAGACCTGTTGTTTTGCAGATGCTCATCTAGCCATCACAATAATGCCCTTGTCAAAGTCACTCAGAACCTTACGCTCCCCCATGTTTTCTGCTTCCTGCATTTCAATTTCAAGAACTGACTGTTCACTTGCTGCCCAATATATCCTACCTCCTGAGAGATGCCACAGTAATGAGATAAGGAGACATCAGTTCCCATGTCAGTGGTTTTAATGTTGTAGCTGATTGGCGTATAGCGAATGCTTTTCAAAAAGGAAGCACAAATGCACATCCTTTAATTAACTTAAAGCAGTTCAAATTCAAAATAAAGCTTTTGGTGATTTGCTCATGTGGTTTCTGACACTGCTAACAGGAGAAGTACCTGCTTGACACATAAACACCTAGACTTATCTACATTTTTATAGGAAATAGTGCATCTATGTACTGTTTTAACCGTATATGGTTGAAATGACAGTAAAACCTTACTTGACTTGACTTGAGAAAGCACACAATCGTACGTCTATTTGAGACGTAGAGGAAAACGTGATTATCCTAACCAATAATGCTAAATGTATGTAGGTATAAGCTTCCATTACCAGCTCCATTAGCCTTGTAGCTCTAGTGCAAATCTAACAAAGTAAACTCCAAACACCAAAATGCATCTTGGCTCCTCGACTAAAGTAAAATTTTTAACTACTGCTTCACGTAAACTGGCTTCAAAAGTTCATAAAAAAAACAAGTCTATTTTCCTAAGAAATTTTAGGAGCTATGTCACAGAAGAACCACTTTTGGTTCCCTAAAGAACATATAAATGGAGAATACAGGGTCATATAAAAAAATCATTAGTATGAACAAAACATTTACTCTAGGAAACAAATCCTGGGGGGGGGGGACAAACAAGGGGGATTATTTTTTTACTAACAAAGATGATGGCATGCCCCCTTAAATTGACCACTATCTTTAAGTGATGTATAAGATGATGGATTTAGCAACTGTGACTCACCCAGAGGATTGATCTCCAGGTAAGTAAAGTAGAGATCCTCATACAGGTTAAACAATCCCACCAGGAAACTGGTCAGTACCCTGCACAGACACAAAAACACACACAAAAAAATTGAAACAAAAGAAAAGGAAATAATTGGCATAATGCTGAAATACTATTTATAATTAAATACATACTCCAAATATTTATGATTAATGTTACTATACTGATGTATTATAAATAGACAGTGGTGTACAAAGTATAAATACAGGACCTGAGTGAGTGTAGAGACACCTATAGGAAATGTTACTGAAGTACTCGGTTTATATTTCTAGGTAAAGGACAAAGGTATTGGCTTTATAATGTACTAAAGTATCAGAAGTAAAGGCACTATGAAATATTTAAATGTTTCTCCTCTCATGTCTTCAGTTTAGAAAATGTGTAAAACTGGACATGTGATTTATTGAAGGGATTCTGCGAAACATGTGCAATGATTGATTTGTGAATGTGCATCACATTCATATTTTTTTATAATGGAAATTATATCAAGCATCATGCAGAAAGTAAGTCAGTAAAATAACTGGATATTTTACTCAGAACGGAGTGAAAGAAAAGTCTCAAAACAAAGAAAATACTTAATAAAATACAGATGCTTGGTTTAGTACATCAGCACTGATGTTTCTATTCAGAATCAGAATCAGCTTCATTTGTCAAGTATGTTTGCATACACAAGGAATTTGTTTCCACTGTTCCTGTCAGTTTGTGAAAGAATCTTTTAAAAAATGAATTACAGTAGTGTTAAAAAATAAATAAATAAAATATTACTTCGCAGGAACACAGAAGAATATCTGATCATAATCATGTTTATTTTGCCCTGTTCACACTTGGTATTGACCTATGTTTTAGAGGATCCGCTCATGTGAATGAGTGAAGTGCAAAGCATCTCTGAGACTCATTGTTATCCAATGACTCAAACCACCTTTGGGCGTGGTCCGGGACATGTATGACCACAAAACATTTGTAGTGTGAACAAAAATGTGGCCCAAAATGTCCCTGGTAGCACTGAAGCTACAGCTGCAGCATAGTTCCTTTGACCATTTGTTGTTTGTGTTAGAAATCCATGTGGTCTAAATGTTGCAACACTTTTTATAGCAGTGAACTATAAAAAAGACTAACAGTAGTCACTCCAGTCACCAAAGTATACACAATCCCTGTAGACCTTAAACACCTTTTACCACAGGCCTTAATTACACCACAGAATCACTGTCTGTTCATATCATTTGAGATGAATGTAGATATTAAGTGAACAGGGCAGCAAATTCCTGCTATCAAGGGTTAGTGATGTACAGAAAATGAGTGAGCAACAATTACATGTAGGAATGTACAGAATTTAAAAAATGGTCTCATGGTTAAGAAAGCAGATTGCTTCTGAACGCTTCACAGAATGTGCTTTACACAAGAGGATGAAGAGCTGACAGCACGAATCACTGCTGGGAGAGATGGAAAGAGGGACAGGGAGAATTATTTACATGAAAAAATTATTTACATAAAAAAAATGTCAAATTCGTCTTGTGCATCTTTATACATGTACTGTTGGTGGTTTAACCACAAATAAAGAAAGAGAAAGAAGAGAATCTTTCTGAGTGTAAGAAGAATGGCAGTGAGGGGATAGGATGGAGGAGAGCATTAGGACCAGACGGAGTGTGTGTGTGTGTGGTGTTTGTCTACTGTGCAGAGTGGCATTTTGTTGCCACTGGTCCATTAGGCCCCTGAGAGATTGGCTGAGACTGATTTTTATAGGGCAGACAATAGTGGAGGAGGAGTGAGAGAAAGGATAAGGGGGGGGAAAAAAAGAGAGAGAGAGAGAACGAGAGAGAGAGAGAGAGAGAGAGAGAGAGAGAGAGAGAAAAAGAAAGAAAAAAAAAGAGAAAAACAGACAGAAAGAAAGAAAACTAAAGACACACAAATCAAGCCGCCATTCTCAATGTCAGCCAAGACAGTGAGTACAGCCAGAAAGAGGTGTGTGATCTAAAGAGACTGGCAGCAGGTATGTGAGTAGAATATGAGAGCGAGAGAGAGAGGGAGAGGGAGAGAGAGATTTCATTTGGCTAATGGATCCATATGCGCGCACGCACACACTTCTACATTAAAGCTTATGGTGGGGAAGTGCACGTCTGGTTTCTTTCTGTATTTTCCCTTAGTCATCCCTCCCTGCTTTTTCAAAGACAAAGATTTACCCAGTTTAGCTCTACCTGAGAGTACGGAGCTCATGGCTAATTCAGTGTGACATGGTTATGATTAGCATTTACTAGCAGTTACATCAGCAGTTATGTAATGTATCTAAAAGCAGATTTGTTTCTGCAGTTTTGCGACTGTTTGATGTTTTCATTTCTTTTTTGTTTCATGCTTCTGAGACTCCTGAACCACCGTGCCACAGAGCTTATCACTCTCCATTTCTTTCTAGATCAACAAATAACATGTCTCTCATCCTTCAATCTTATCCATGCTTTCACTCACTCCTTTTTGTCCGCAGGAGCACGCATGAGGAGTTTCTGTTTGACGGAGTCTGGGTGGAGCTTCTCGTCCACACCCACCAGCAGCTTCTGAGCTTTAGCGTCCACATCACCCACATCAACACCCCCCTCATGATGAAACAACACATAATCGCCCTCACGTGCGGCGTATATACACACATAAAACTCCTCCTCCTGTAGACAGGCAGACAGAAAGACAGACAGACAGAATATTAGTAAATTACACATTTTATTCAATAAAATATATGTATGTTTAAAAACATGTAAATTGTTTCCAGTTTACAGAAGCAGCACATTTACACCTCACTGCCTTAACTCTTAAGAAGACAGGTTTGGCTCTTTGTTAAAAACATACTCCTGTAGCTGAGCTCACTGCTTCTTGGGAAGTGATCCTGAGGCTAAGTTCTTTAGAACACAATCCACATTATCTTTCATGCACTTTAATCTGGTGTTTTACCTGCTTATGGGCAACAAAAGGCTCTATCAGGAAGTTCTTCAGAATGCCTTTGGCCTTCCCCACCTGGGACACAGAGAAAAGAGTTAGTCATAAGCTGAGAATAAGATCAGAGTGATGTACATTAGGACTGAAGGTAAATTATTAACCCTGCCAGACCTGACATACTGCTGAAGAGAGAGAGAGAAAGAGAAACATATATATCTAAAAAAAATCCAGATATTTATCCTAGATTTATAGTGAAAACGTCTGATTCACACTCTTCAAATATGAGGCGAACAAACACATTTGAATGGTTTACACAGTCTAGTGACTGTGATTCTCAGCTGAATTCACACTGAAACTGACACAACCAAACTGCCGTGTTAATGACTGGAAAACACTCAGGAAAACAGTCACTTCAAGGCACACACGCACGCACGCACACACACACACACGCACACACTCTAATTTGCTACCCAGTCACAACAGCAGAGCAAGAGGGCTCCAGATATAAATCAACAGGGGAAAAGCGGTGAGGAGAGGTGACATTTCAGTGAGAGCGAGGGAGGATGACGAGGGCAAAAATTGAAAAGCAGAGATGACAGAGTCGGCAGTCATTTAAGAGCCTCCAGGGACAAGAGCCCATTTAGAGAGAGACACATTACAGTGTACAACACTACACAATAAATGAGCTGAAGAAAAGAAAAGAAAGCAAAGAAAAAAGAAAAAAAAGATTAAGGAAAAGAGGTAAAATACGGATGGAAGAAAGAAAGAAAAAAAGAAAGAAAGAAAGAAGGAAAAAAAAAGAAAGAAAGAAAGAAAGAAAGAAAGAAAGAACGAAAGAAAAAAAGAAAGAAAGAAAGAAAGAAAGAAAGAAAGAAAGAAAGAACGAAAGAAAGAGAAGGAAAGAAAGAAAGAAAGAAAGAAAGAAAGAAAGAAAGAAAGAAAGAAAGAAAGAGAAGGAAAGAAAGAAAGAAAGAAAGAAAGAAAGAAAGAAAGAAAGAAAGAAAGAAAGAAAGAAAGAATACACACATTGTAATGTTTCAGTGTGTTCACAATGACAAATGGTCACTTTCAGTTGTATTGGGCTAAATGTCTTTATATGGTTTGCTATAATAATCTATAATACTACATCACAAACGTTTTGTCATGTAAAAGCAGTGGAAATTGCTCCAGTTGGTCAAAATGTTAGATACATATTTTTAGAGCATAAAACTGTATTCACGGTACATGAGCCATGCAGTGAAGAATGAATACGACGGCATTAGCCTTCGAGGTGGAGAGGCTGCCCAAAACAATATTTCTACATCCAGAATTAGAGATGTATTTTCACTGCTAAGAAAGGGATCGAGGTTGATGCTACTCAAGCCTGATGCTGGCGTCTCTCAGATCCTACGATGAAGCCAAATAACAGAGCAGATGAACTGTTCAGACCTTATTTTCCTTTCTCATACAGCACATCACAGACAACCACAAACTGCGCTCTACAGCATGACTCGCTCGCTTCTTCTTATTGCTTTTCACTCTTATTCATTTATTGGTTTTTATTCTTTTTATTTTTTCTACTGATGTTTTTTAATCATTTTATTTCATCTTTATTCTTATGTATTGTATGTATTTATTTATTTTATTATTCAAAATTCCACGCTTGGTGACGCTTGTATGTGAAATGAACTTTGCTAAATAAACGTTTTTTACATTCATGAGAGGTATTTTCAAATGTAACATTTTGCAAAATTGAAAATGGAAACACATTTTCACATTTAAGCCACATGACCAAGTTACTCTGCACAGGTTTCCAGTTTAAGAGTGACGGCTCCGTGTTCCTCAGAGGGAACTGGCTCTTGGGCGGGTTGGAAGCCTATTCGAGAGATTCTACTGTGTTGTGCAGCTTCTCAAACGTTGAGCGAGTCGTTTGGAGGTTTGGGATTTACAGGTCCACTGTACAGTCACTGTGCACAGAAAACCCCGATATGTGGCCATCACCAGCCCTTCCATTAACACCTGCATCACACGCCCTCGTCACCTTCAATCACACACACCAACACGGCTGCCAAACAGATAATATCCTCCTGTGGTCAGAGGAAGGGACTTCAGGCTCATAACATCACTCGGTGGAGAAACTGACTATTAGCTCCTGTGTTTTTATGACTTTTGGCACAAATCTCGTTAATTTTTCTTCCATTTTGTGCAAAACGGCAATGGAAACTCGCCGTTCCTTACGGTCAAATTTCATAAACTCAAACAGCAGCAACTGATTCTGTCCGTTATTATTAATCCGTACAATACTCATATCTGTCAGGTTCTCGGACTAAACCAAATAAAGCTCGTCCGGTTTTAATGGCCATAATGGTCACGGTCAGCTGCAGAAAACCCAGAGTGAGTGAATGTTTGAGTGAAGTGACTGTCATTGTGAACACACTCAAGCACCACAACGAAATGTGACCTCTGCATTAAACCCATCACACGTGCACATGTGGAGCAGTGGGCAGCTACCAACAGCGGGAGCAGTGTAGCGGGATGGTACCTTGCTCAAGGGAGCCTCAGTGGTGCCCGGGCCTGGACTGGAACCTGCGACCTTCGGGTCCCGAAGGCAGCGTCCTAACCACTAGGCCTCCACTGCCCTGAGAGTTGGTAATAAAACATTTTGGTGCCTGGACATAATCTCACTCTCCATCTCACTGTCCTCAAGTGCTTGTAAGGCTGGAGTCTTCTTATGGAAACAGTGTGGTGATACTGATCATTATTATTGCAGCTCATTCCATGTTGATAGGAGCAGAGGTCCCACAGCCGCCGAGGCCGTTACCCTGACAAAGCGAAGCCTGGACTCCCTGCCGTCAGCCGCAGGCGAGGGGATGAGGTTACACACACACACGGGGAGATAGCGCTGTGGACAGGGGGGGGCCTGAACCCCCTGATAGGAGTTGGCTACTCTCTAAAGCGTATCACTGGAAGGACTGGCATGGGATCATCAATCACAATCGTTCTCTGCTTCACATGGTGGAAAGAAACTTGACGAGTATGAACTGATGGAAAACAGGTGAGTTCTGAAGCAGCACAAGATTAACCAAAGTCTCAGTTTTCTTTTTCAGAGAACTTAACTCCCAAATACCGCATCACTTCCTGAGCTATTTGTGCCTCCATACTTATGCATTTGGTCTGGACCTTCACATCTTCTGGGATCTTGTGAGGAAAATATTTGGACGCTCCTGCCAAATCTAATACACTTTATCAGCTGACATAATTCTCTTTTGACGTGTCTGCTGAATTTGGTGAAGCTAGGAGGTTTGCCTCCGCTACCTCAGCTTTATCAGCTATAACTTATCCTTATTAATCCTTAATAGGGCATTAAGAAGTCAAAAAGAGACAAGGGGCTGTAGCATGATAAACCCTTTGGATGCGTCATGAACTAAAATATTTGAGATAGATCAGGCAGCCTGCTTTATGGAGCCCATCTAGGAGGAGGGGGCACCTGGATCTCTGCAGTTCAGACTTATGTCCTGTCCACCAGCAGCTCAGGGCTAATCCTAAACCCTTACAAAGCGCAATAGTGTGATTTACTTTGGAACACATCCCGTGCCTATTCCTACAGAACTATTTCAAAGGCGGAACGCTGCACCCTGCTCTCAGCCTACATTCCTATGAGGTAGGCAGAAGCCATTCTTCTGCCAATTCCATAAATATTTCACAACGCAATTTATCGGACTCTCTTATTAACAGCATTCAAGCATCCAGCCACTGTGCTGGTCTTTTGCAATGTGCGAGGCATTAGAGCTTTAAGCTGGTCTGATATTTAGGTCTGAACACAGATAAAAGCCAAGAATTCAAACCTGCTCACCATCACCCAAAGTGCCAGAAAACCCTAATGGGACAGCACCCTTTAGAGTCAGAGAGAATAAAAGTGGTGACCGACAAATACAATGTGAAATATACTATTGAGAAATAAACAGGTGTCCAAAATTAACATTTAAATTTTTTTTTATCAAATTTATTCATCAAACATCACCCCAGTTTGAATAAATGTTCAATATTGTGCAGCTTTCACACTGTGGGTTATACAGCACATTGTTAGCCTTCACCTGTTCAAGCCTAAAGCTCTCAAAACATAGAGCATGCTAGAAAAATATATTTGACCTCAAACAGTTGTACTATTTTTTGCGCTCATCTCTGTTTTCCACATTTCCCAAATGTGGGAATGTTGACTGCATCATTTCTGGCAGTGGGCAGTGGAGGCCTAGTGCTTAGGACATTACCTTTAGGACCTGAAGGTCGCAGGTTTATGTCCCGGCCCGGGCACCACTAAGATTTCCCTGAGCAAGGTACCGTCCCGCTACTCCGCTCCCCGGGCGCTGTTGATAGCTGACCGCTGCTCCATGTGTATAAGCATGCAGAGGCCACATTTTGTTGTAGTGCTGGAGTGTGTTCACAATGACAAATGGTTACTTTCACATTCACGAATCTCTTCTTTCCTTAAACAATGTGCTATTTATTCCTCGTTTTGTCGCACGAGCGTGGGCCTCTCAAGCTTTTTGGACCTCTATGCCAAATTGTCTGCAACACAAAAGTGGACCTGCGGCATGACGCTTTGAAATAGGAATGAAAGAAATAAAGTAAAGGGGAAAAAAAACGAACGCAGGGGAAAACAAAGGGTCCTATCTAAAACTGTTGGCAGGCTGCAAGCACCACAACACACATTTGAGCCTGATTGATATTTGGAAAAGAACACTCGGTGTCATCCAAAGTGAGCAACTGGATCTCATCGCTTCCCAACTGCTGCTGGTGACGTAAGAATGTGTGCATTCTTACAGCAATGAGTTGCTTGTAGAAAAAAAAAATAAAAAATGCAGGTAACAGGTGCTTGTAACCGCAACACACCCTATTGGCTGGTCACATGCCCAGCATTAGCCTAGCTGGGGGTGGGGGAGGGTGAAGACATGGCTGAAACGCCCCACCTGGAGCTCTAAGAAAGGAGGCCAATCTGATTAGCTTGGTGACACTGAGGCAAACAGAGGGATTCCCTCCACTGCCCTGCTGAGTGCTGAAGGTATTTGTTTTGGAGAGTTCTGGACCCTCGCTGGACTGGCAGTGGGGTGGGGGGTGGGGGAGCAGAAAGCCATGCCAAGGCAAACATGACAGGACGCAAATATTTTGCCATGTCACATAAACACACAGTGCACGACCTGGGCACTGCCCTGTGAAAGCTCCCATAATAAAGACCGATCGAGTTTGCACATGTGACCAAGCCCCAACCCGCTCAAGCTGTGCGCCGAACAAACGGCCAAAACTGCAGCGATTTATCCCTTTAAACCTTTATTATGTTACACATGATTAGCAGCCTAAATCACAATGGCACTAAGCTCACAAAAGCTTCACACCAGCGCTTACGCACAGGAAGTCGCTCAGTAAGCAGCGGTGTCGTTAGGCTCCGTAAAGGCTCTGCTGAGGGCGGAGCCAATCTAACCAACGATCGCATTGCTGCTACCGCCCCACATTTCAAGTCATTGTTGTGTACAGTTCATAAGTCATTTACTATGCCACAGGCAGCATTCCAGAGAGACAAGAGCTTTATTCTTAGCACGCCTGCTACACTGATCCTCTTTCAGGCCCGGTATCAGAATGCAGTTCAAACAGTCGCATGCCAAAGTTAGGCAGGGACAAACGCGGAGGGAAGAAGTGAGGCTCAGGGTAGAGTGTCAGCACAAGCCAAGCCCACACAAAAGAGCAAGTCAAAGGCAAAGCTGGGGCGGTAAGGTGTCCACGGAAAATGACATGACATGAAAATGTCGGCACACAGCACAGAACATCTGCTTTATCTAAAGCTACATTATAGCGTATGCTACGTACAGATTTCTTTAAAACTTTTCTCCACTCTGAAGTGCATAAAACCGAGCCCTAGAGCACTTGGGCCTCATCGTGTCCATGGTGGACACGGTAAAATGGATCAGCAGGTGGAACTGGAGCTTTCCATGTTCGACTGCACATTCTATCATTATTGTAGAAGGCAGCGATTTGATATCAGGCCGTGTTTCCCATAGACCTTACTCCTTCATACTCTTTCAAATTCCTTTCATTCGACTGAGAAAACTGTGCTATCCACGATCGACAGCCTAGTGGACCATCTCCCCTCGCTCTACCCCCTTATTCATGCTGCTATTGCGCTCATGCAGAGAAACACAGACTCTGGAATGTATTCAGCACATGCAACTTGACCATTGTGCAACATGCAGTGAAGTTGTCCTGGCTACATATAAGAAAGAGGACATTGGGTTTTCTCTTTGGCTCAGGTCGGACTAAGGACTGGGGAAGGGCGTATGGCATGTCGATGATAAAGGCAAAAACAGCTGCTTTAAGTCCTGAAGAGTTAAAGACCATTTACTACCGTTCTGTTAACTCTGAATTCGTTAATGTGAGATGGTCACGGAGATCGAAGCGGAGAAGAGGCAAACGCAGTCTGATAGATAAAAGCTTAGTCTTGGAAGTGAAACGTGAAGTGAAAGTGACTCCGTCATTGTGAACACACTCATGCGCCACAACGAAATGTGACCTCTGCATTTAACCCCTCACACGTGGAGCAGCGGGCATCTACCAACAGCGCCAGGGGAGCAGCGTAGTGGGACTGTAAATTGCTCAAGGGAACCTCTGTGGTGTCCAGGCCAGGACCTGAACCTGCGAGCTTCAGTTCACAAGGGGAAGGTCCTAAGCACTAGGCCTCCACTGACCCGGTCTTGAGTCAGGTAGCTTGCATGTATGCTTAGGATAAACTGCAATCAATAAAGATACCGCTTCTAACTAAATTTATATCCAGCACACCATTCATTACTTGGCAATTACAGGGGCTACAGAGTCAGCCTCAGCATGTAGGATTGGCAGGGTTGGGGGTGTACGTGCAAGCCTTTGGCACAGGGCACCGGGGCAACTGCTTGGCAAGGCAGTCAGGTGCTGGCCTTGCTGTGTGTGGAAATGCCGAAAAAGCACCAGCAGTACAATCTAAATAAAGAGCCTCCAGTTCCCTCCACACTGCACATGCATTTGGGAGTGGAGGGGAAACTCAAATGTGATGAGGAGTGGGACGAGGGACGAGATCACCTCAGACCAACTTAGACTACCTGAAAAAAAACACGGGACGCAAACAGAGGCCGATGTATATGGTGTTTGCTGCTCCTATGACTGGCTGTCCTGTATGTGTGCTTTATTCAAAAAGCAGGTCAGGCCAAAATAAAACTTAAACCACAAGCAAATTTTAGTTTTAAACGATTATACCAACCCCAGGGAGATGAAGGGGATGCAAAAAGGCTCACTACAAGTACTAAAAGAACGGAATGTTCCAGAGATACCCTCCTGTTAGTACAGTACCAGCCTTCATCACCATCGTCAATTTCTATGGCTGTGATTGTGCTTGCCTCACAGCATGGGAGATAAGGCATTCCAAGAAAAGGGAAGAGGATTTACATAGAGACTTTGTAACACTAGTGCGAGCTGAACGGTGCCATTCATGAGAATCTATTGGGAAGAATGAGTCAATGCAGCAACACAAAAGCATTCATGTCCCACCATGGAAAATCGTGTGAACTGTTATATAGTGGAGCCTATCGTTAGCACAATTATGAAAAGCAACACTAACAAAGAGGCTTGTGAACCCAGTAATTCCATGCACCAAAGCATGTGAGGGTCACACTGCCCTGCAAAATGTACTAACTTGTTTTCCATTCAGTGTGATGGGTTTTTACCGGAACAACAGAAGTGTGCTTCGGTAGCAGTACATGGGAGCTTCTTCTGTGCTCTGTACGGAAAGCTGAATGCTGTGTGGGCCTAAAGGAGTCTGCGCAGATGAGGAAATCTCTGCTCTAGTGAAAAGAGCTGATCATGCCTGAAGTTTGAGTGAAGCCACACTGTGACCAGAGGTCTGAACGAAGGCACGAAAGCACCCTGGGAATGCAGCCTGGCTTGGCCAGGGAGGACACCAGCAGCAAGTCGGGCCAGATAAGGTCGGCCTGCCACAGCCATCCTAATGAGCCTGCAGGGCAGTGCACGCGGTACAGCAGAGACAAAAACATACAAACGCAAAAATCAACAGCCAAGGCTCCTCTGATTGAGCATAATAACTATAGATCACAGACTGTCTATCACTTTTTAACCCCTTACACTTCAAGGGCTCGTATGTGAGTCCACGCTTTAATTCCACATTTAAAGTTGTATCACTTACATATTAGTGGCAACAAATGATTAAGGAATTGAAATGTGTGTAATAACTGAGTAAGAAGCCTGAATATTATACTAGGATGGATAAAACCCTTGCATTTCATTAAAATATGTAGAACAGCCCACACACTGGGAGAAGTTTTCAAAGGTATTCAAAGGCAAAAGACTGAGTGATCATGGTAAATTAAGTCTGATCTCCCCAGTCTGATTTTACTTCCAAATACAGTCACGCCTTATGATGAGGTATGCGGTACCGATGCTTCTTCTGACGGAAAGCCAACCCCAAAGTCAGATGATGCTCGAGAAGCCTTTTGGCGTCAATCAATTCCAACTCCTATCTGCCAAGGGAATGAAAACAACACTTTCCATGTACAGCAAATCCCCCAATCTCTGCTGACCCACCCAGTGCTGGCAGTAATTCACAATAATCCTGCTAGCGCATTAAGACTAATGACAGGCAGCATTAAAGCTTCATTACAGGCTGCCGGCAGGAGTAGGCCATGCTGTGACCCTGCCTGACACCCAGATGGGTCTGACTGGAATGTTTCTGTTGGCTAGGCAAACACCAGAGCCTGAGTCAGGAGTGGAAGCCCACCACACATGCCTGCCAAACTTCTGAAGATTCTTCCTTTACACATACACAGCAAAGGTTTAACTTGATCATAGTGTGTGACTGTTACAGGACCAGAGATACGTAGAGAAGCCAGGTGATGGGGTAATGCAGCAAAACAAATGAATGCACGTGTGTCATACTTCAGGCTTTATAGATTTAATATACGTCTAATGCATTTAGTAATACTATTGTAATACTAGCAGGTCTGTGGAGGAATAGCATTATAGGCAAGTGGAGGCCTAGTGTTTAGGACATTGTCCTTAGGAACTGATGGTCGCTGGGTCAAGTCTTGGCCTGGGCACGAGCAAGGTACCGTCCCCATACATTGCACCCCGGGTGCTGTTGGTAGCTGCCCGCTGCTCCATGTGTGCACATGTGATGGGTTAAATCCAGAGGTCACATTTCGCTGTGGTGCTTGAGTGTGTTCACAATGACAAACGGTCACATTATTCAGGTAAATGTGGAAAACCTTGATTTTCAAGGACAGGGGTGTATTTTGTTTTTTACCCACTGCCACAACACGTTTACATACATTTCTTGGGTGAGTTAAATAAAATAAAATAAAATAAAATAATAGTTATGTTTAATTTGGCCATAAAGGACAGAACAGCGACGATAACGAACATCGGTTCAATGCAGAACACCACATCATCCACGATCATCCAGGAATGCCAGGGTCTCGCTGTGTTTTGCATTAGAACAAAATCAGCAAATACAAAACTGCATCCAGTGCTAAATGAGTTTTTACCATCACTGAAGGCTGTTACCACGGTAACGGAGTCCCTCATCACAAAACCCAGGTCAAAATGTTTCCCCAAATCGTGCAGAACTAAAAAGCATTAAAAGGCACTTATAATGAGGCGTTCTGCATGGGCACCTCAGTTTATTAGTAATGATCGGCTCTCAGATGTCAGGTGACGAAACCTGAAGCGTGACTAAAGCTCCTAAGCTGAAAAACCTTTGTTCTACACTGAGAATATCAGGCTGCTTGAGATCAGAGACCTGTCAAACAGACTACAACAATATACAGCACTAGGCAACATCTAAGAGCAACACAGCAGCTCTTTCACTTCAAAGTTCACTCAATCAAAGTGAACGGCAACTGCGTTCTCATGTAGTCTCCGTTCTTTACTCAACTGCTCAACAGCAAGAAGGTGCACGGGTATGATGAATGCTACCCTCCACCACACAAGCACGAGCGGGTGGGCCAAGGACTCTCCGAATACTGTATCGCAGCAAACGCCTTGCTACACTCAACGCATGTTACTCATAGCTGTGATTCACTGGAGCACATAAAAGACAGAGATATCAAAGCTACCGAACGGGCAAAGGCCCAGCAGAGAGAGAGGAGGTATTATTCTCCAGCTCAAGCATTAACATAAATAGCCTCCGAGCACCTTTACAGCTCAGAACAACAACAAAGTCGAAGGAGCCTACAGAAATTCAGCTTATTGCAGTTTTCAGATCGTGGAAAGGAGATATTTGTGACCGTCGACTTCCGTCATGTTCCTTGCAGCTGCAAATGAAAGAAACGTATGTAAAACTTCTGTCATTTAGATAAATACCAAACACACTGAGCGACACTTCACATTGTCCATGAAAAACTACTCTGCACACTTGATCGAGAGTGGCTCACTTTTGATTAAAAGCTCTAGACACATATTTCTAGGTAAAATCCCTCCTACGCAATGAGGAAAGCTGAGCGTGCTGTAGACTTTGGCGGGGCAGTGGCAGGGAGGAGCGTCAAATGTGTCACCTTCTGTGTGAGGGAAGGGAGCAAGAGCTACCAGAGAAACTGATGCTGAACCTGGCCTCCGTGCTGCACCTGTCCACAGGCCGCATTAATCAGTAAAGGACAGATACGCAATCGTACTGCGCAAACAATTAAGGCTGGTCCTCTCCACTTGAAAACCACTCAATTGTGCCAGGGAGTTGGTTATTAACCTCAGCGCTTAAACATTAGCTTTTTCGCCAAAGCACGAAATCAAATTACATCAGACGGGGTTAAAAATGTTTAAGCTGTTTACAGATCGAGTAACAGCTCAGATGGTCCAAAATGGAAAAAAAATGGATGGGTGAATGGATAATGTTCTTTATATACCATGACATTATATCTTTGCCATATCAACGTTCTGCTATGGAAGGAGGCGCATTATGCTTGAACACTAAGAATCTTGTGTCCACCTTCTTGTATTTTTTTTTAGTTCTAATAAATGACACAAACACAAGTCACAACAAATCAACCAAAACAGAGTAGACGCTGAATATTCTAGTAAAGACAAAGAACCAGCACTGATAGGACCAAACTCCGTGTACACGTAGGTGAACCTGATTGGTTACAGCTGTGACAGGGCGGAGACACATAACAAGACACAGCTGACAAGGCGGAACATAGAACATGGGACAAAATGAATTGGAAACAAAAAAACACTTGGATACAATAAACAAACAAGAGCCGCTAACCGTGGCTATCCTCACACTTACTCGCACTTCTTCCATTATGTTTGCAGAGAATATTTTGTGTTAGGAGTATTTTATATTTCTGCATTACTAGTGCCAATTAAATAAACTAGTCACTACATTCTATTAGTATTTTGATACTTAGAATCAAAAATAGTGCACTTGTAACAATTTAAAGTTTGTGTGGCAGCAAACGCAGGCAGGACGTGGTGCAAAACAGGGTTTTATTTAAATGAAACGTAAACACGGCGAAGGCTAGAACGGGAACAGGAAAACCAAACGCAAGACTAGGAATAAGAGACAAATACGATAAGTGCAACAGGTACGTACAGCAGCTAACAACAGATACGTAGACCAACGAGGACCAAGGAAAACACACAAGACTATAAAGGGCAGACAAACAAGGCACAGCTGACAGGGGACATGATGACACACAAGACACAGCTGTGAGGGGGGGGCTAGGGCGTGGTACACAACACGAGGGCGTGAGCACATGGCAAAACAAAACACACGGACAGGGGAACGCGTGCGACACACGTCACAGCACTACTAGTAAACAACACAATTATACTCAAAACATTTTAAAAGGCAATGCATGTCAAGAGACCTTTAACCTTCCAAAAAGGTTAACATTCCTAACAAACTCTATAAATAGCCACCCACACATTGCCATAAATACACACCCAACATATCTCATCACACTCAAACCGCTTCCAGGTCTTCATCAAGGTAGTGCATGCTTGTCGATATGATTTATCACTTCATTTCTAGTGCTTGTTACACTAGAAACATAATCCTTGTAGCTACAAGGGGGGAAAAAAATTGGACTCCAAATATGTATTGGCTGATTAACAACATCTGGGCTAAACAGAAAAGGGTGCTGCATAAAAAAAACAGGATACAGGAAGAAAGAACCAGGAATTACAGGCATCAATGACAACCTGGTGTTTTACTTCGTTATCTTGTCTTTATGGAATGTTCTAAATGCGAAACTGCATTGGCCATAGAAACTTCATGTGATCAAGGAAACGAGATCATGAGGCCTAAGAGACTTTAAGGAAATCAAAGACTGTAACACCCCAGCACACACGTAACAATAAGCTATGTGTTTGAACTCTAAAGACAAACATCTCATGAGAATGGGCTGTAGAGAGTTTCCCCTGAAACTACAAGGCTAATGCCTTTGTACACAATGGATCTTGCGTAAGAAAACTGCTGCCACCTTTAATCTTTGGGCAGCTGCATTAAGCTGCAGTAGGGATTTCTATAGAGTGGGTGTAGTCTGTGCCACTGTAACAGCTGTATCACAGCACAGCTTTAGAAATAGCGCCGAGGTTATCAGCCGCCAGAGCTGGCCAGATTTCTGCCGTTAGCTGTGGCAGACCCAGAACCCAATGACAGAAAGGCCATAAGGCCAAGCTCCGTGAGGATTATTGACACATAACATTTAGCCTTTAACCAATATGATCCTACTACGCATCTGCCACTTAATCTCAGGACCTAGGATAAGACATTCACAATTACGCCAATGGTTGAACAGACGAAGGAAGGTGTAAAGGGCTGCACAAGACACGGTTTACTACTTTTCATAGCTATTGTTTCCTATAGTACATGGTCACAACTGGTCCAGAATCGTCTTAATCGCAATTTTGCATACGGAGTTCAATTATTTCCCACACGTTTAAATCTGTAATCCAGATTAAACAGTGGGAATGTGTTTTAAAGTGCATCAACTGAAACATGACTTCTGTTTTACAAAAATGGCAGATCCAACTTCTGACTGGTGCTAGAACAATTTAGAGGGCAGCAATGAGAAAGGTTTGTTTATGTTTGAGCTTTTAGTGGTCTTCAGCAATATTATGGTCAAAAAAGGCTGCAAAGATCTTGAGACGTCCCAGTTCCAGATCAGTGCTTCTGTAGGTAAACAAGGTACTCATATAATCCAACAAAAGTAAAATATATTAGGCCCATTTTCAACCAAGTCATACTGTTGGTTCACCAGTGCCTTTTGAATAGACTGAGGTGTATTGTGATTGCAATATGCAGAAATGTAATTGGGATACTGATATTTTGTTTCTGGGTTCAAAAATCAGAATATGGTACAGACTTATAAAGTGCTCTCTTACAAATCATCTAAAAATTGATTAAAATTACGTTTTCTAACCACTAACAACGGCGGGCAGTGGAGGCCTTGTGGTCATTGCCCTTGTTAACCAAAGACTACAAGTCCTAGCCCGGGCACCACTACCCTTAAACAAAGTATTGTCCTGCTACACAGCTGCCCGCTGCTCCACGTGTGCACGTGTGATGGGTTAAATGCAGAGGTCACATTTCATTGTGGTGCTGGAGTGTGTGCACGATGACAAAGGTCACTTTGCCGGTTGTAATAAAGGTGTCAAACAGCTCATTATACTAACAAAAGCTAATTAATCATAACGTAAAAACAAAAAGGCCAAGAGTGACCTGATGGATACATGATGAGCCTGAACAGTATAATGTCTGACAAAGAAAGATAAACAACATAAACACCAGCTCACAATTTGGCAAGCAACAGGTCATTTTAGCCCTTGCTGTTTATGTCGTTTAACTGCTTATTCATTATTTTTATGGTTTTTAAGTCCTAGGTGGAAGGTGGAATTTAATGCTGTAAACGCAAGTTTATAAAATGAGTAAGGCAAGAGAAAGCAGGCAAGGTACCCCCCCCCCCCCCCAAAAAAAAAAAAAAAAAAATCCAGCCTGGCTTCAACGCGTCGGCTTTACTTAATTCTGACCATTCTCTCGCTCTTATCTTACCTCCAACACTGGTCCAGCACCAAGAATGATCTGCTCCACTCCACTAGCAAAGCCCTTCTGACTGAGGGCCGTGAGGTGATGGATCAAGAAGTTGGTGCTCTGGGTCTTGCCTGAGCCACTCTCCCCAGAGATAACTATACACTGGTTCTGCTTGCGCTGCAACATAGCATGGTAGGCCACATCCGCAACCGCGTAGATATGTGGCTCCAGCTTCCCCAGCTGGTGGTTATCGTACATCTTGACATATTTGGGGTTGTAGATGGGCAGGAACTTGAAGGGGTTGATAACTATAAGGATGCTCCCCACGTAGGTGTAGATCCTCTCCTGCTTGAAGCGGCTGCGGAGGTTGTCCAGCAGCGTCTTCTCGTTGAGGTCGGGCAGGTTGCACAGGTCGTCGTGGTCCTTCTGCAGCGGCTGTGGCAGAAGGCCCCTCTCCACCATGCGCCGCCGCTCCTCCGTCACGCGCAGCCACATCTGCAAGTTGCCATAGTGGATCGAGCCGTCCAGGTTCTTCTCGCGCAGCAGGAAGCGGTAGTCCTCGCCGCTGAAGCGGTTCTCCAGGGCCATGCGCGGCCACAGCATCATGCGCTGCACGGGGCAGTCGGTGGGGTTGAGGATCCATTCCTCCCCTCCGAACTCCTTCACCTCTGCCAAGACGTAGCATTTCGTCCGATCCAGCTGCAGCCGCTCGAGGACCTGCTCGATGACCTCGGCGGCGGAGGTGTTCTTGCGAGCGGCGACCGGGCAGTAGATGGTGCCCTCTGCAATGACCCCGGGGTAGATGCGCAGGGTGAACTCGGTGTCCTCGAAGCGTCGCCTTCCTCCAACATCATGAACACTCATGTTGCAACCGCAGTTCCCATCAGCACTCACTGCACATCCTTCAAAAGACCCCGGAGACCGCTTCAAGACATCACACCTGCCAGGGGCAAAGAGGGAGAGAAAGCAAGAAGTTTGAGGTTTGAAATAGATACGTTAGGCTAATGACTACACGCCTTGATGAACTACAATGGCCTTACGAATGGGAAAGGATAAGACAAGCGTTAAGCGATTTCCTACTTCATGTTTGCTCCATAATAATAGCACTAGTAAAGATAAACCACTATTCCTTGCAAGGGATTAAAAATGACTTGCAAAACAGCTTCAATCCACAAACACAAATGGGCAGATTCAGCCTTTAAGCACACACTGGGATACTATCTGCTCTCGACAGAGCACAGCAAATCAGTCGGCTGCCAAGATAAGCAGCTGTCGGTTTCTTCAGCAGACGCACAATAACCTGATTCACAGGCATCCTTTCAAAAAGGCTGAACCAGCCCTACTGGTTCCTATTCATGGCCAAAATCAGTCAAAAACGCAGGTCAATATAAAATGTGAAATCTCTAAATAATGATCCCACTTAAAAGACATAGACTGATTAGACGGTTTCAGTTTCCCCCAAAAGTAAAACCGCCATTTGTATTTACCAAGATAATAAACCACAGTAAGGATACGAGAACAGTCAAACGCAACACCCACGTTCATGGCCTTCGTGTCATTTGAAATATGCACCTGCAAAACACGGAGAGAAGCTCTCTTTCAGACCACTGTGTGAAAGACTAGGTGCTCTAATAGAGCAGCTCATTCATGCCTCTGGAGAGCGGTGCTCTATTTATTTGCTCTTGTGAGGTCAACGTGCCCCGGTCTGCTGTTGTCTGTCTCTCATCGCGGGAATGCTGCCACCGCAGCTGAGCCTGGAGTCGTGCCAGAAGGCTCAGGTGTGTAGATCACAGACACGTCTCTGTTTACGCCCGTTTCTCAGAGAGCGTCATGGTCACTTAAACGTGGACGGTCTCAAAACGATCTCAAAATGCTTCGATTCGCCTTCAGTTCTTCAGAGAACGACTCAATGTAGAGCAGCGACCATCACTTCTATAATCAACTCCTTTCAGTTCATTAACAAATCTAATAATCGTTTCCTGTTTCAGCGAGAACACATTGAAATAAAGGCAGAAGAAACCTGAACTTGAAAATTCATCATCCCAAATATTTTAATGCTTTGGTTTAAATTACTGTTACATTTCTCAGCTGAAATAATTGTGCTAAAATATTATGAAACATCAAATATATAAAATACACAGTATTTATAGAAATATTTATTTGCTTGAATACTGAAAAAAATCAGTAAAATACTCAAAAAAGTGTACAGAAATCTGTAGGCGCACGATACAGGAATTGTGGTTCGGTGTTAATATCAATTTTTTTTTTTATGCATATCTGACGATGTCGATACCACTGACGAAACAAACACAAATGCATAGACATGTAGATGGATTCTGCTCGGATTAGCATTATATACACATCTAACATTGATTTCTGTAGAGCTGCACATGCTGAATGAACAACCACATTTCTCCTGCAGTACCTAAACGTATCTATTCTGTGTTTCGCCAACTATATGATCCCTAGACATTTAAAGCAGTATGGCCAATGTCCGTCCCATCAAGTTTTCCTATAAATCCTAGGTTATGATTTTATAGCTCATTTGCACCATTTGTGAGATCAATATTTTACACAAGCCATTATATTTTCTAATTGCTCGCTCATAAAAATCTCGTAGTTTCTGGAGAAATAAGACACAAAATGCTAAATATTTCAAATAAAATAAAATATGTTCAAGCTCATAGTGAACAATTGAATCTAATAATACAAAAACATTTCTGCAAAAGTTTGTCAGTTCTCTTAAACGTTTATATAACTGAAAAAATACAAATAAATGACTTTTTATGGTTTGGTTGAGCAACCTTTTTGGATTTTGTAAATCTTGAATGTAAGGCCTGCAACACACATACACATCTCAGCAAAACAAGGCCAGGTCTTTCTGTACAGGTGCTACTAAAGCATGGTTTTGTAGACTGCATGTGCAGGACTAGCCTGGCAGCAGTCCAGATGGGTCTGTTATTGAAAACTGATGGCACATCATGGAGAGAAGTACCAGACAATGGCGACGGTGGACTGTTGAGAAGGCGACATCTTAAAAAAAAGCAAGAATTTCCAAATAAAGCCTCTACTTAGACGTTCGTACAGAGGCTTTTGAGTATGTTGCAAACACAAAATTGTATTTTTTCTTTTTTTATGGGAAAGTACATTTAAGTCATTCACTGAAAATAACTTTTTGGGTTAAAAATAGCACATTTATCAGTTCCTGCATTAAATAAGATCATTATTAATCGATCAATTACCAAATATTTACCTCTGTACATGTACCAGAATCACAACTTCTCCAGGAATAAGACGGGATGGGATTCTGCTTAGAAAATCTAACAATAACCAACATAAATTGTTCACAATAATAATATGAAAAAAGCCTATTATTTAAAGCAGCACAAATTATAGGCCCTGCACCAATTCTGTCCCCATTCGCGAAAACTACTCCTCCTTGCCACAAACTCATTAGCAGGAGAAGAGCTGAAACAGAGCAAAAATCAATAAAAGGAAATGACACCGGTGAGCAGGAGGGTAAAGCTAACAGATCAGCCTCCATCTGGGGTCTGAGGCAAAACTGCCTTCTACTCTCCTATATCCTGCCAGCATGTCGCTGACAGCCCACAATACATGCTGATTAAACACCACAAATGCACATGGACACACACACACACACACACAGGCAAAAACCCTTTCTTCACATAGCTCTGTGCACACTGCAACGCCCCTAAACAGATTGCATAAAGATCCACAGTGAGGGTATTAGAGGCGCACTTTGCTGAGCTCTCTGAGGATTTGGGGACCTCACAGCTGAGCAGATGGTCAGCGTTCTACTTAAAGGATAGCATGAGATTTAGAGGAGGCGTCTACACTGAGAGGTCCATGCTGCTCCTTGTTTACCACATCAGGACAATCAATTAATAACCACTGCACCTCAGTCTGCACAACGTGTCTTAATGGAACAGCCAAGCAAGTCAGTTTCACAATGCAAAATATAGATCATGATATTTTAAACACAGGCAAACAAGAGCTACTGATGCATCCAAACATTCATTTATTCTAAATCCATTTAAACAGAACAAATTATATTTTGTCTGTAATGAAATATGCGGTTGGTCGGTGTTCTCCACATTACTGATGACACTACGACATGTTAAGTAAAGCATATTGTGTATCAGGATGAAATGTATCACAATAACACTAAATCAGCGTCACATGGCCACAATGAATTGTTTTTATATCAAAATTGCAGTAAAAACTATAGTTTAAATTATATCCTATAGTATGTAATAATAGTGCAATTAAGGTTTTGATAGGGGGAGTAATAATAATGAAATCTAATAACGCAGAACTTGTGAACAGGCTCTCTGTACATCATATTAACTACTTAAGCCCCCCAAAAAAAAGAGTCTGAATGACAAAAAAATCAAAAATACAAATTCCATTTCATATGACTGGTTAAAAAAAATAATAATAAAAAAATAAAAAGAACAAGAATCCCACCTCTATGGTCAACTAGAATGGACAATCTTTATAAAAAAAAGTTCAGTCTTTCCAAATGGACAAAAAGCAGCTAGAAACAAACTGCCAGGTTTACCACAAGATCTAGCTAGTTCCTCGGTTACTCCAGGTGTACCAGTCCATCAATTCTGATGAATGAATTCTGATTAATGCACATACGGGTACATTTATTACCATAGCTCTATATTTCCTGCTTACATGATGAAGAAAAATGAGTTCACCGCAGGATTGGATTACTGCAATGCCCTGCTGTCAGGATGTTCAAGCAGGAACCTAAACTACCTTCAACTACTCCAAAACGTGGCAGCTACAGTCCTCACTAGATCCAGGACATTTGAGCTCAGACTCCAAGAGGAGCTTCATTAGAGACTCTACTCTCTCTGAATAGTTCTCTCTTATGTTGCTACTCGTGTCCATAGTGTGGACCAGAGAACGATGGCTTCCTTTAGGAGTGGTTAACCGGTTCCTCCCAAGGTGTCTTCCTCCAGTTTTAGGGTGTTGTTCCCTCGCCTCCATGGGCATTGGTTTGCTCGCTAGATGCTCGGAGCTGAATTTGCAACGATGTCCGTTGTTGTAGTTCTAGTAATAAATTTGACTTGGAGAATCATTGTCCATTACGAAGAAGAGATAAGAACACCCGTCCACTCAGAGCACACGTACAACATTTCAACTGGCAGGTGCAACAGCACTTAATATGTTTTCAGTTCTTTCGCGCAGTACTGAAAATATAGTCTGTCGTTCTTAAACCACAAGCAGCAGATACAGAAGCACTGGTGCATTCTTTCATACGATACAGTACAACAAACAGCACATATGTGAGTAAAGAGCATGAAAATGAGAAGCACAAACACAAAGCAACATAGCAAGCGATCCAGGCGTTCTTCTGAGTGACAGACTTGGCAAAGACGACTGACATGGCATCGACATCATGAATTTAAGCGGCTCCTCTGAGAGACATTGTCACGCGGGTGCGGTAAAAACACACGGCAATGTGCATTTATCTGCAGGACCACACGCGCCCCATGTTACCAAATTACCCTTATCTGGCACCAAGACAAAAACCCCATTAGCAGTGCCGTCCTTAGTGAGTAGAGAGAGAGAGAGAGAGAGACAGAGAGAGAAAGAGAGAGAGAGAGAGAGAGAGAGAGAGAGAGAGAGAGAGAAAGA
>JBBPDA010000039.1:3471866-3490882 GCA_037974385.1 Arnoldichthys spilopterus | reverse complement strand
AGATATATATTTTTTTTTGTCCCCCGCAAAATTGCATATAGAGAAAGATATATATATATATATATATATATATATATATATATAAAAAATATGACATTTTTGAAAAATAGATTGCGAGCAAGCAAAACGTGTGTACACACACACACGCTTTTATTAATAATATAAGAGCTTGCTCCCCCCTCCAATGGCAAGCTGGTTCCACATTCCTACCAGAACCACAAGATCGTGCGAATAACAGAAGGGAAAAAACCTAATGAACTCTAATTAAGCAGGGATACACTGCGGGACTTAAAAAGAAATGGACATCTGCCCAGCAGCCTAGTGAAACAGACTAGTGTAATCCCATAACCTGACTTACAGGGTTTGTTTGTCCTGATTTTTACAGATGGTGTAGTGTTTCAAAGCCTCGGGGGCAAGGGTCGTTAATTAAGATGAACAAGAAGTTTCCTGTACTGAATATTAAAAACAAAACCCATTTCCGCGAGCTTCACATTCTATATGTCCTGCATTCTTCCCCTTTGTCTCAGAAAACTTCATCTTTGACCCGAGGAGCGAAATCCTCACGCAAACCGAAACATTCATGAAAAAAAAGAGTAATGCCTCGAGGCTTGGCTCTGATAAGCTGATAACAGTGAATCTCAGTAAGTAAGGTAGCTAGTGAGGATTAGAGCATGCAAACAATGTCTTAAGAGTTTAGAGCACTCTTCTGTCGAGAGCACTTCATCCTCCTGCAACAGATATACTACGCATTTCACAAGACACCCGTGCTGGACCTGCCCCAGGCCTGGACTGCCCTGCACAAAGTGAACAGCTCTATTTGTGCTTGAGGACAGTGTCTCTGTGAGTGTGTAAAAACAAAAAATAAGTGCTTCACAATAGGTCAGATTTACACAACAGTTCAGACTTTTTACACAGCGAGTGTAACTGATTTGCAGGTCAAAAAATTCATTTGAACTCAGGCAGACCTGACAATTCCTAACACAAGTGTTTGGACAGGGAAAATGCGTTCGCCCTCCTTCCATTCTTATGAACTTTTGTAAGTGACCGGATTCCAATGGCGCTCTCATTTTGTCTCACTGTGGTGGCTCTAGACGAGGCTTGCGGTTCCAGTCGGGGTTTTTTCAGGTTATTTATATTTAAAGTTCAAGAAAATGTGCTTGTATTAAGACAATTTAAGGTTTAATAAGTGCACGATGTATGAAAGTCAATGAGTGATCATGTTAAATAATCATAGTCTTATTACTGACCAACGTAAACATGATTATGACGTTTGCCCTTCCAGCAACTTGAACTTTTACAGAATGACCAGTATTTGTCGGCCCACTGCTTCACTGCTTCAAGTTGTGCTGGCACCTTCAAAAGCTTTTGGGTTACAGGCGTCATAGCTATGTGCAAAAGTGCTGAATGAGGTGGCTGAAGTCTGGATGTTAGCTTGTGGCTAGTTTTTTAGCATGGAGCTAAAAGGTTCACTTGCGGTTTAAGTATGAGATTGAAATCCTAGAAACGTTTATCTTCTATATAGTACTTTTATAACGCTTAATGTGCTAATAAAAAATATTAACATTTAAAACTGTGGAGATATTATTATTTGCCATTTTAAAAAGTAGTAACAACATGATTCAGTTCTGGTCCTAGAGAACGGTTCGGTGATCCTCCACCTCAAACATAACCGATGTAAATCACCTGTTAAATGGCAGGTTTAATGGGTGTGTCTGAGTAGGAGAACCACTACACTGGACCAGGCCGTCCAGCACCACAGCTCAAACATCCTGCTTTATAACTGTTCATGCGAAACATGCGTTCAGACAGAATGTGGTACACGGTGGGAATTGTTGGGCCAACATGGCTTCTTTTGTTGTGTTGCACCATAAAGTTTGTGCCATACATATGTTGTCACTCCCTGGTACCAGCTATAGTGAAAAGTGAAAGTGACTGTCATTGTGAACACACTCCAGCACCACAATGAACATCACACATACACACGTGGAGCAGCGGGCAGCTATCAACAGCACCCTGGGAGCAGTGTAGCGGGACAGTAACGTGCTCAAGGGAACCTCAGTAGTGCCCGGGCCAGGACTTGAACCTGCGACCTTCAGCACTATATTTTGTAACTACTCCATTGTGGTTCCATGCTAGTGGAGTCAGTACCAAAACATGGCATGAAAACACTGCAGGCTACTGATTGGTCAGAGAGAATCATCACTGCATTCCTTCACAGGGTCTTTAGCTACTGTGCGTTGCATTGACATCAAGACGGTTTCTTGCACTTCTTCTGTACTTGGTAGCAAAAAGAAAGTAGAGTCCAGTAGTGACAACATTCCTACAGCTGTGGCAAAGGAGGGGAACCTCAAAAGGTGTTGAATCAATCAAATAATATTCGGCTGATAAACTAAACCCTACTTCAACCCAGTCCACACTTCTCCCTCTTTCCAGACCTGCACGCAGTTAAACGGTCAGTGTTAAACTTGTTATTCTGCTCTCCAGTTTCCTGTGACCTCTGTGACGTCCACACCGCAAGCAAAACACAAGCTCGGTCTGATCAGCCCTGACTGACTGGCCTGAATCCCTCCCTGTTCAGCCTTCTGCAAACTGCAGCCCACCGCCGCCTGTGCCCAGCCACTGCCCAGCTCAGCGTGAGCGAAACGCTCTAGTGCTCCTGTCCTCCTGCCCCCACACTCCTCTCCCTCTTTGTCTTGCTCTCTCTCCCTCCCTCCCTCCCTCCCTCCCTCCCTCCCGCACACACACAGACACACTCAGCTATTTTAGCTTACATGCTGGACGCACGAAGGAAGCGACTGACTGCATGGGTGGGGCTTGGAAGCTGGACAGTAATGCAAGCTTAGAGGAGTGGGTGGGCCTGCCGCTTCCTGAAATCTGATCAAAAGGAGACGGAAGAGAGCGATGCCAGGAGGAGGAGGGAGATGGGCAGTGAAAGCAGTGGTTCAGATAAAAAGCAAAAGGACAACTCTTCCCCTACCCCAAATGTCAAAACCTCACATTAAAATCATCCCACATTTAAGTGTCAATAAATTCTCAAAATTGTATAAAGATTATTGCTGCTGCTGCTGCGGATACATTTCTTTAGCTATGCATCATACTACTGTCCATTTTTAGAGATAACGGGAGACGTGGGCAACTAATATAAAAAAATATATATTAAGACAATTTTACAATACAATATTTTGACAAAAACATACTTTTAGTGCAATTATCCAATTAATAATTCGACAGGATTTACTATACGCAGTGTTCAATGAAACATGCAGCTGGACCGTCGTCCTCAAGCACTGGGGAAATCCATACATCATCATTCGATGTGACATTTTTAGCCAATGATCTGATGCATTTTCGATACCTCAAAGTAGAGCAGGGCTATATGAGGATGTTCATCGGTATCGTGATAAACTGTGGTCACAATAAGCTTTTCTGAGCATTTCTTGACATCGTTAGTACAGTAAAAAACACAGTCAAGCGTTGTTTGATCCTAAGGAGAGCAGCATTAGTCAACTCATTGTACTGCTGTGTGGAAAACATTATTTGTACTCATACTTTGAACAAAGGAAAAAGAGCCAACAGTGACGCATTTTTCTAGAAAATCTATCTTAATACATATCGTGACATATCAGGAAAATTTCTCAAAATATTGTGATATGTTTGCCATATCACCCACCCTATATCAATGTTTGCATTGACGCAATTTGGCTCAATACTGGGGTCTACAGTCAGTATGATATATGATGCAATTTCACATAATCTGCTACATTTTCATGTGGCCTAGTGGTTAGGACGCTGCCTTTGGGACCTGAAGGTCGCAGGTTCGAGTCCCGGCCCAGGCACCACTGAGGTTCCCTTGAGCCAAGGTACCGTCCCACTACACTGCTCCCCGGGCGTTGTTGGTAGCTGCTCACTGCTCCACGTGTGATGGGTTAAACGCAGAGGTCACATTTCGTTGTGGTGTTTGAGTGTGTTCACAATGACAAATAGTCACTTTCACTTTATTAACTCACACATCCAGACAAATGATGCTACACTAGAAAACACGTCAAGGTGTTAGAAAGTCAGCCCCTTTATGGCTAAAACAGCGTAAAAGCCACAAACTGAAAGACTCCGTTTGGTTTTGGTGGAAAACTTGTTTTTGGCCAAGTTACCACCTTAAAAGAGGGGTCTGTCTAAAGTCAGTCAACAGCTTGTCGGGGACTCGGAGCACACAGCAGCCCATCCCGTGCAGGGGGAGGAATGACATCACTCCTCACCGCTACTCCCCTCGCTGGCACGGGTGGCTCTACAGACTGCAGCGGTGGATTTGCAAAGCAAATGCTCCTATCAGCCCTCGGATTCAGCCAGACCGTTCGCAAGCAGCACTTATGAAAAGCCCTTTGTGGGATATTCCACGAGTCTCTGGGCACACCCGGCTCTCCTGAACAGCCTCGTACTCCAGGACTACTGCATCATGAGAAACGTATTCTCCCGTCCTGGCGACGCTTTATAACCAGCCAACAACGTCCTTCAGTCATTTGAAGAGAAGGGTAAAGGGTTCGGTTCGTGTTTGGCTACGAATCTGCCTGCTTTATGTTAACAGCGAGTTCAAACTGGGACAGTGGACGATGGGGGTGTGCGAACACTAGAAGAGCAGCACAGATATCAGACAACATCTCAGGGGGGAAATATGTTCCTTCTGACCATCACACTGCAGCCAGCAAATGGATTGCTTTTTAAAAGCCTGGCTCCCCTGAAGAATAACTCAGGCAATGATTCTTAGTGACTTGCAATAAATAGTGAAAAGGGCAGTAAATAAGGAAAGAGGCTTCAAACTGACTCTGCGAAAAATATACAATCATATAGAATCCGTTGGCCTGACAACAAGGATTCCCCAGGTTTACCAAATATTACAGAAGGAACATTCAGTGGCGCACGAAAGTTTGTGAACCCTTAAAAATCGTCTATGCTTTCATATAAATGGGACATAAAACATTGTTGGATTTTCAAACGAGTCCTAAACCAAAATGAAGAAAACCTCGTTAAACAAATGACACCAAAATGAAGATATTTGGTCATAATGTTCATTAAAAACGTAAGTGAACCCTTATGATTATCATATAATTTGAGGGTGAAACCAGAGTTTTCAATCAATGGGATGACAATCAAGTGTGTGAGTGGGAGACCCCGTTTATTTAATGAATAGAGATCCAGCAAAGCCTGATCGCATATACAACTCAACTGTGGACATGTATCATGGCTAGAACAAAGGAGGTGTGTGAGGACCTGAGGAAAAGATTCAAGAAATGTTTACAGTAGGGTTGAAATGTTTGAACGTGTTTCTCTTGGACCCAGTGGCGCAACATGTAACATTACCACACAACCATAAAGTGCAGGACAAATATAAATAAATAAATAAATAAAGTATATATATATATATATATAAACACTCTATATTGTTAAGAGTTGTTAATGGCCGTAAAGCTGTATAAGGCCTATATACAGAAACCGGTTCATAGATCAGGCTGTACAGCATCATGGATACATACAATTCTGCACCACTGCAAATGCACAGGCTGGAAGAAATTATCGCTACAAAGTGAACACCATCTCTGTGCCAAACGTAGACTGGCCTGAAGCATCTCTGGTCTGAAGATGGACCGTCCGGTCATGAATAAACTAAAAATACCAGAGTATTCAGAAGACATAATGCATTGGATCATTACTTATTGATCCTGGCATGAAACATAAATGTGAATCCACGTTGCACCAGCAGAGTGCTGCATTTTCTATCTTTTAGGAAACAGCACATTTTTCTAATCACTGTTGCACTACGATAAAGGTAAAACAGCTTTAATCACTGGCGTGATGCTTTCTAATTATTTAAAGACCCAAAACATGGAAATAAAAGCCATCTGTTTCAGGAAACACGGGCTCTGTAAGGTCACACTGAAACTAAAACCAAGAATCAGACTTGGCCATCAATCACAACTGGTGCAAAGCTCACGTCGGTATACCTCGTAAAAGCTGGAAAGCACTTTTGTTACAGGACCCCAGACTCCACAGTGAGGACTAGAATCAGTCTCCAGAAGGGAATGGAGGAGTCATCATGTGGCTCAAGAGTCTAATGCTTATTCTCCAATATGTCCAGCATTATGGGGCCGTATGAAACGAGTGGAGTGGAATCAGCTTGATCAGATCACTCTGATTTAACTCTGAACTTAATTAAACATAGCAGTTGAATGGAGCTGTGAACATTAAGTGACTTATTTGTCATTGTGAACACGCTCACTCACACAAACTGCACCACAACGAAGTCTGACCTTTGCATTTAACCCATCACACGTGCACACATGGATCAGCGGGCAGCTACGAGAAGCACCCGGGGAGCAGTGTAGTGGGATGGTACCATGCTCAAGAGTACTTCAGTGGCACCTGGGTCGGGACTTGAACCTGGGACCTTCTGTTTGCAAGGACAAGGTACCAACCACTGAGCGATCACCACCCAAAGCAGTCGACTCATTGAGCGATGGGATTTTTGCCCATGTGAGCCAGTGACAGTGTAGCTATTTAGCGGTTTAGCAGCTTCGGTTACAAATGGGTCTTTCATTTACTTCGTTTACAGGAGCGAAGTGTGAGAATGCTCATTATTCACACGGCTGCAGCGTAATGCTGTTATTCCTGATGAGAAGAGCTTAGCTAACATTAGCTGGTCAGCCAGAACATTTCTGTAGCTGTAACTGAAACAGTCCTTTGGAATCCACTTAGCCACAGAGTTGATTAATCTGTCACAGATAGACGTGGTCAGTTTGCGTCTGAATGCCAGTTCGAGCAGGGCTTGAAGAGACTGGCTGCTCATAGCAGTATCAGGGGCTGGCAGACTTTTGCATTATAGTGATTTTTCTAGGTTGAACTACTCCAATAGTACGAAAATTGCTGCTCCTGCTGTCAATAGTTCCATTTGGGCATTTTTGTGTTGTACTTATGTTTAAATTGTGCTATGCATAGTGTGGTAAGGGGTCAAGGTGCATCACAGAGTGCAGTTAGTCTGCACCATTTCTTGCCATTTTATTTTTGCAATTAATGATTAAAAAAAAAAAATCACCACATTATTTTGACAACCCTAATAAAAAGAAAAATGCTGTTTTGTAGAGTCTGAGTGTAATAGTACACCACCATTAGAAGTGCATTCACCAGTGTCATGTGTGGAGTGTGGAAGTGTTTTGACACACCTTAGGTCTCAAGAGACTACATGTAGAATGAAAATATGGATATGATTAACAGATGGCGTAGACAAGGTCGCCCACACAACTGTTGTTTGTGTGTTACATCAACTTAGCTGAGACAAATGGACCACTGTAGTTCATCTGAGCGGGTCAGACGACCTCTAACGCTATATTTGTGTCCCATCAGTGGAATCGGCATTCAAATTGGCCAAGAGAATCAGTAGAGGCTAAAAGCTAACTGCTAACATTGTTTAAGAGCATGTAGCAAGGTGCGAGCTACCGGATTTCTTTACAACACATGATGTGATAAAATTGGGAGATAATTAAAATGTTGGAGAGAAAACAAAAACGCAATGTCTGCCAGTTCCTTACAGTTGACTGGTTGACTTCACAAGCTAACCAGCCACACTGTGGCACATGGCGAATAGATCAGGTTGTCTTTGATCCCAAAAATCATAGTGAATTTGATATTTTTCAAAGTATCAGATCAAAGTTGAATATGTAAACATCACTAAATTCAACTATCAATTATTTTCTCAAAATGTTTTATCTAATATTATCTAAAATATTTAAAACATCTCTAAGAATAAGAATAGGTTATGATGTTCTTTTAAAGATTGGATGAAGAAATATTATTGCTACTATTATTTTTGTGTATATTGTATAAATGCTATTAATGAGCTTTTTTAAAGAGCACATGGCTTTATAAAGACAACAAAAACAATATAATGGCTCAATAATTTTTGGATATTTTATCAGATTTATCACATTTAATCATTGCAGCTCTTAGTAATAACCATCAGTTTCACAGGGAAGGCTCAAAACAGACTGAAGGAGTAGCCTGACCATGTTAAAGTGGCTAACAATGAAAGGACGCTTATAGCGAGCAATTAGCATAATGTCATTTGTATTCACTTTCAATTATTGTGACCAGCATTAGTTTTGCCTTTAATTTCTTACAGAAATAATCAGGTTTAAACCCAGTGGGACATCCCCACAGGAAGACAGGGGGCAGGCAGCAAAGTGGGGCATAACCCCCACGCACCATGCCGCACTGCAGTCCAGCAATAGTCATTGCTGCCCTCCACGTGCTTGGCCAGGCCTGGCAGCCATCCAGCCCCAGCTCCGGTTCAACCTCGCACCACTGTCTTCATTGTAATTAAAGAGGACTGTGGGGCCGTGGGCTGGCCCCTCACGCAGCACGCAAATAATCACAGTCCAGCACACTGAAGCGAACCCAACTGCAGTGCACGCTCACACCACATTCCCCGCTATAAACGGAACGTGCCAGTGTAACGCTAAATGCTGACAGGTGGAAGCAACAAATGTGAATCTCCCTCTGAACTGCAGGAGGGGGAGGGAGAGCTCCCATATAAAGGCCTGAGGCATGTGCTGTTTCTGAAAGAGGAGGTTGGCTATAATAAAAGCTGCTGCGAAGCCGAAGTAAACGTGTGCAGCGGGAGAAAGACTTCAGTAAGAAAATTCTAAACCGAGAAGCGTCAATTAGAAAGCAGCCAGCCTGGTCTGATCCGGAGATTCAGGCTGGAGCAAAGTGCACATTTAATGTGATGCTGACTCCGGCTTATTCAAAAAAAAAATCCACAGAATTCTGCTTATCGTACTCCACACCCAACAACAAGATCACACAACCGCTGCTGAAACATTTCCAAATGACCGGAGTGGAACAAGTAAGCTCATTTTTGTGCAAAGCCATTAAAGGGTGGACAGGGTGTGTGGACAGTAATCTTCCTAGCAGCTTCCATGCTATTTCTCTTAATAATGCTTATTTTCTGACACCCTGAATATATTAAGGCACCCTGATGACCTCCTACACTCCAAGAAACGCTGTGATTCAGAGAGGATACATTAGCACAGAGGACACAGAATCACAGCAGGTCTGAGTTCATACAGTAGACTTAGCATTTGTATACAGTATTTTCATGGAGGGAGGAGGGTCTAGGTCTCCATACCCAGAGAGACAGTTCCGCCTAAAGCACCACTTTCATGGCCTCATAAAACAGCATCTTTAAGAAAGACATCTGGGACTTTCACAAGGACATGCCATGACAAGAGTAAGCGGGGAGGCCATAATCATGCTCTTAAAAATACAAAACAGATGAAAAACTGAAAAACTAGATATTCGGGCTAAAAGCAGCTGCCTGTATTGACTATTTAACATGCTTGTGGTATCAGTGAAAGTCGAATGGAGATGCCCCTAAGCTTACACACCAGTTCCTGTGTGGAAGTGCTATTAATACCCAAGCCTGCACAGGGAGAGTGGTGAAGCCACCGCCCCTGTGTCCCGTCTATGGCAGGACATTTTCCTGCCTCCTCAGTGTTGCACCCACTGCCAGAACAATGACCCTAGCATGGGCGAAACAGGAAATATGACTAAGGCACTTGTCTAGTGCAAAAATATAATATCTGTGGGTCTGTGTTGGTGACTGCGGTCTCTCACATTCAAGACAACACGTGCGGTCTAGTTCACTAGGAGCAGTAGTGCAATACAGTTCGCTTTGTGAGCGGCTACGAGATCGTTCTTGAGCTTTTGTTCACGAATTACATTGCACTGCTTCACAAAATACGTGCTACACAAAGTGTAGAAAGGCAAGATCATGAAATGGTCCACACTGAATACTTTCATTTCATCTTCTGTCCTCAAGGTCGACATGCCGTGTTTGTGTTGGGTATACGCACCATAGACGGTCGCTGTTCATTTTTATGCAGCTTCTGAAAGCATCATTGAAAGAGAGGAAACTTACACCAGCAGGTTGATGTAAACAAGTAATTCTCTTATTCACTTTACTGCTAGATTTGTAGCAAGACTGGCAAAAGTGCAGAGACAGATGTAGCTTGCTAGCTCAGAGATGCATGCTAGTTGTACTCAGTTGTGCATGGAACTGTGCTAAAGATGTGGGTGGTCGGGGGACTGCTGACGTACACATGACTCTAAATTAGGACAGCCCAGTTTACGTTGAAAAAGGAGAATGCTGGCAACAACACTGGTCACTTGGTGGATAATGCCATAGTTTGCATCCTAAGAGCAAATACCAGAAATCACTGGTGAGGGTTTCTTTAAGACTCATCTAGTAAATAAACTTTGGTCCTCTGCCTTGTATTGTGCCTGGTTCAAAAAGTAATTTGGGATGGAAACACTCCTTACAACATCAATGAGCCAAACTCAAACTGCTGTAAACTGAATCCCGATATATATAAACGGGTTAAATTTTGTGACCTCACAAATGCACAATTCAAAAATCAGGCTGTTTTCGCAGCCAAATTTCTATATATACACTGTATGGACTGCAGAGCGAATAGCATGCAGAATATAACATACTACAGAAAACTCTCCAAACACCTAAAAAGCAAAGACAGCTTTTCACAACATAGGCCCTTTAAGTTTCGGTGCGGCTTCTAAAACGAAAGAACGAAAACAGCCAACTGATAGTGACAGGATGGCTAAGAGGGAGCAAGAACAGGGAGAAGTTACTGTGTGGCTGGAGCTATCACTAACCTGCATTATGTACACACCATTTCCCCTTCACAATCCTGGCCATTAGGACAAACTGCTAGACTTAGCAGGCCTTGGCCTGAGGGCAGGCAGCAGACAGAAGGAGGACACAAGGAGCCTCTCTGCAGGCGCACTTTCTGGCAGGCGAACAAAATGCACATCAGCGCCCACCAGATGCTCGTGCTCAGCTCATCTTAGGCCTCACTGAGGCCAATAAACCAAATGTCGCCTCAGAGCCAGCCGTGGAAGGGACAGCCTGAAATGTGACATGAGTTGTTCAAATAGCTCAGGGGTCAATCATCAGTGGGTCCTACTGTACTGTAGCACAATGCATAAAAAGTTTGTTTTGCTGTTTCACTATTTTAAGGTGGTAAACAATTCAACACTCAATAGCAGGTCAGCACCCCAGTGAAGGTAAAGTCCATGAGTCATATGTGAAATGTCTTCTTTAAATCTATTAATCTTTAAATTTAACTCAATGTAAAAATAATTTTGGTTTATTGGGAAAGAGGAAACCCACACCAGCAGGATCTCACAAATGCATGAATTTTGTAATTACAATATTTGCTGTGTAGAATATTATAACTCGAATAATTGTCAAACTAACTGCTCGATTACACAGTCGCTAACTGAACCAAAAGTCACAGCCCTACTTACCAATATATCCACCCTGAAATTCCACTAGTCCAGGGGCACCCAAACCTGGTCCAGGAGGGCTGGTGTCCAGCACAGTTTGGTAGCTCCTCAAACTCGCTCACTAAACCTGGCAATTATGTGTTCTCCAAAAAAAAACTGGATTTGGGTGCTCATGTGCTAGCCTGTGCTTTCTGAATGCCCAGAATAATCAATGATACATGCAGAATTAGCGACCTAGTGAAGGGTGATCACTGGCTGATAGAACTTGCATGAGATAATGTTTATTTTTACGAAACTATACTGTATATATAATGCATGTACAGGCTTAATCGGAAGAACATTGGGGGAACTTTTCATCCACGCTAACCTACATTACATCTATGGGCCAATGCCTTGTTGTTTGTCTGACAGTGAAGACAAATGTACCATCATACCTTCAAGCTCCGCCTTCACAAGGCAGTGGATTTGTTTAGATATTTCCCACTTTCCCGCGTTTAGCCCAAAATTAGTTCTTGTTACAGGATGAGGTACAACCCCACAACACTATTACTGTGCTGAAGGAAATACACAGCTAACAATAGGACACTTTTTCAAGATTTGCTACCGGAATAGTTCATACTTTCTTTTCTCCTGCTGTCCATTCAGCATATCCAGCAGTTCCTGATGATATTGCCATCATAAAGTTAACTGGTATTGCTTCAAAGACATACCTGCCATACACCCACGGCACTGTACATCAGATCTCACTGGGCTAAGAGATTCAGGAACACAAACTGAAGCTGTAGCACAGAACTACAGAACTGGAAAACGCAAAAGAGAATCGAACAGTTCCAAAACACAGCGCGGTTTGTCTCGCTTACTCCAGGGGGCTGCCCTCTCTAAACGTGAGGTCAGCATTAATAGGGCCTTGTGGTTTATTTGGTCCTGCCCACATTATGGGCTCAAACTGAATGAAAACAAATGACAGTAAGACGAGCCAAGCCGTTCGAATATGTGAATATGAACGGGGGGGGGAAAACGGCTCATAGGAGAGTGAATGGAGCATGATGTTCATATTTAGATGATGTTGAGGACTGTGGAGTCAGGGCCATGAACGCTACCACATGCTGATCAACACAGCCTTCCAAGGTATCAACAAAAGGATGCCAGATGCAATGTGGATGATGTCATTATTATTGCAACAATATTTAGAAAACCTAAACTGCTGGCCACATGTGCAGTTCAAAAACAACCTACACATCAGAGCGCTCAACAATAAGTTCACCAAACCCCTCGAGGCCATTATGAAACTGGTGAACGCCGGAGTTCGGTGAAACAAAGTGCTTGGCAGACAGGGCTTAGGCCTACATTTAATAACAGACACGCCATCTGAAAAATCGGAAACTTTGAACATCTATTTTTACATTTTACACAAAGATTGTAAATCCAGGTGGTTTCAAACACATTTCTCCATTGACGGTTCGAGGATGCAGACGTCTTTCATGCTGAGTGAACTAAGGCTTGACAAATCAGCTCAGGGTTGAACTAAAGCCCTTCAATGTTCCTGCCCTTATTCTGCGCCGTCATCCCTCCTCCGTTACTGTAGAAAAAAACCTGATTCACAACCCTCTTGTTATCTGGAGCTTCCTGGCTTGCAGACAGAAGTGCTGTCCTAAAGAGCACGTGCAACGAGGGCATCCAAGATCCGAGACAAGATAAGATGCTGATAAATCTTGCAGTCTCTTGAAACAGCAAAACGTCGGTTTCCAACATTCTCCTACGGACCGAACAGCCAAAGCGATGAAGCAGAGACATCACGGCGAGTTTTCTGCAATGAATAGGTAGAGGACAGCGCGGAACAGAGCGTACAGATGAGAGAGTGGTTCAGATGTCTGCTCTTGTTCTTACTCAGGGAAGAAGGTCAGAAGAGTCAAGCTTTCCTCCGTATGATCCTGTATTTTTAGTCCAGTGCCCTAGATTCACAAAGCACCAGAACCAAGGCTCTGAAAAGACAAAGCTGCACTGTTGCAGTGCCTCATCCACATTTGCTCTACTAATATAGATTAGGAAAAGAAGCAGGTACACGCGTAACCATTATAACCACTGTCACTTTGACTTATTATAGACCAATCAGATACAGCCATCCACCCTATTGTAGAGAGACCAGAAGTCTGATTCCGACCAGAAGTCGAAGAGAGTAAAATGCTCCACTCTAGGTGGGTTGGACGACGCTTCCTCTACACGATCATTCACGGTGATGCTGATCAACGTGGATATGGATCAGCTGATGTAACACAACTGTCTCTCCTCCAAGTGTGTTGAGCCATCAAATGACACTGCGCTGTAAAATGACACCGTGCTAATGGCATATTTAAAAAGATGCCGCAGTGCTTCAAGTGTTTCAGAGGAAGCACATGCCAGGCTCTGAGCTTTAAAACATCATGTAAAAGGAGGAGCCTTTTAGCCAGTGACTGGAATTCCCTAAATTCAGGAAAAACAGTGGTTTAAAAACCAAAGAAAATGGGTCCAGTTTCCCAAAAGCACCTTAGTCTTAGACTTAACTGTAAAAGAGAGGGCACAGTGAGACCCCTGCTCTACCAGGAAGTACACCAGAGAACAGTAAAAAAAAAAATAGTAAAAAAAAAAAAAAAAACACAATAAAAAAAAAAAAAAGTACATTCCCATCATTCAAACTGGGCGTCGGTTCATTAAAAAGTATATTTGAATAAATAAATCAGTGCAAAAAAATGGAATAAATGGTTTAACTGAACGATCGTAACAGCCCCACGATAGAACACGTCGCACACTTCACATACACGTTAACCAATACATCATCTATACTAAAGCAGGATGAGCAATGACCGTGTGTACTAATGGCCCGTCCCCAGGGGGGATAAAAGAGGCATCACGTCAGCCTGCCTGAAAAACACAGATGAACAGCGAAGAACACTAATAGTCTTACCAGGCCCCTTGTCTAATTGACAATACGGCCTGAGAGGACCATGACAAACCAATTAAACAGCCCATATGCAAAACTGCTGAAAACCGCCCCCAGTGAGGAAAAAAACGCCTTCAAAAGCCCTGCGTGTGTGCAAGTGTGCGGGCTTCGTTTGACACGACTTATTCAATGCTTTATTATCTGGTCCAGCATGACGGTGCACGTCAACGGATTACTGACCTCCTGTCCTGACTCAAACAGCCATATGGCCACAAGAAGCTCTGGCAGCAAACGTCGCCTGCTACACCCAGAGTTCAGAGAGGAGAAGGCTGGCGAACTCCGAGAACGACGCTTCCAATGATCATAACCTCCTGAGGGATATACAGGCATGTGGGCACCATCAAAGGGAACGTTTGTTTGCATACAATGCCTTATCTTTTGTAAAGGCATGTGAAAATCTCACTTCTGTGTGCGAACGCAGGCTGCGGGCCATCTTGAACAGGAAGCAGGAAAAGTTGACCTGGAGTTATATCAAACGAAGGACCAGAGTGGCCATAGAAACCCACGATGGGAACAAAAAGACTAAAAGAAGAGAAGTTCAAAGGGTTATTGCAAACATTTGTCCAGAACGGCTTTGTCAACCATCAGTCACCGAAGAAGTGGGGAAATGCCACACGCCCTTGCAACATCGAGTTCCCGGGTAGGAAGTAAATTACAGTGAAAAATTAAGAGGATTTAACAGCCTGCGAATACAGGAGCTCTTAGATATTTTAGGGTTACATAAAGGCGTGTTTCTGAGATTAAAACCACAGAAACCTACCGGAACAACATAACGTACGGTCCTTTAGCCACAGTTACAGAACAGTGGCATGTCTGAGATGAGCTGTAAGAGTATTAATCACTGTTTCCAGTTAGAGGATTGCTATATGACCCAGGCATCCAAGCCTGCAGCTGTCCAGTCATCTCCCCCAAGAGCAGACCACAGCCCTCCTCAGCTACATACAATGAGCACTGGATCACAGATGCTTCTTCGGGTCACATACAGAAATCATCCCCCAGTGTTTAAGTGACTATGAAACAATAAAACAGGCCTGTAGAAAAATGCAACGCTGCTCTGGTTGGACTACGTCAGTCTGAAAAAATAACTCATCATAACTCATAGTCCTTCAGCAGTTCTCACCTAGCCAAGCAGTTCCTCTTCTCCTTAGTAAACAGAAATGTTTAGTCTATAGTTGCTCACAGCCCTCGAATACGCTTAAAAATACACTTAAAAACATTCCAAACATCTTTTCTTTTCTTAAGCAGAATTATTTCCGATCATCCAGAACCCCTTACAGCTTTAATCATCTCAAATCAGACTGTAAAGAGCATTTAAAGCATTTAAAGGGCCCATACACCAATTTTTTCTTTATTTTTTTTATACCAAATAAAAGTCTTAAATACTGGATTATTTTCAGCCTGCGCTCCAACTGACTCCCCTGTACTGCATCTCTAGTCTGTATTAGTTCAAGTTTAGTTTATTGATCATATGTATGTAAACGTTGGAAGTGAAGTGAAAGTGAAAGTGATTATTTGTCATTGTGAACACACTCAAGCACCACAACGAAATGTGACCTCTGCATTTAACCCATCACACGTGCACACGTGGAGCAGCGGGCAGCTATCAACAGCGACCAGGGAGCAGTGTTGTGGGACGGTACCTTGCTCAAGGGTACCTCAGTGGTGCCCAGGGACTCGAACCTGCGACCCTCAGGTCCCAAAGGCAGCGTCCTAACCACTAAGCCACCACTGTATGGATGGTATGGACTGGGGAGTAAGTTAACATAGTGCCTCAAACTCTTAGGCAGGGTTCCTTCAATTTTCAACCCCAGTTCCAGAAAAGTTTGGATGCTGTGTCAATTGTAAGTAAAAACAGTACAGTGGTTGGTGCTGTTGATCCTGGTTTCGAGTTGGGTGTGTGAGCTCTCCCTGTGTTTCCTCCGGGTTCTCCGGTTTCCTCCCACAGTCCAAAGGCTGCAGTAGGTTGATTGGTTGCCCTAAATTGCCCGTAGGTGTGAGTGTGTGTACGAATGGTTGTTTGTCTATGTGTTGCCCTGTGATGGGTTGGCCTCCTGTCCTGGTCGAACCTTGCCTTGGGTCAGCTGTGGCTGGCTCCAGGTTCTCCGCAACCCGAAATGGAAGACGTGGTTTGGAGAATGAATGAATGAAGGAAACAGAAAATACGACAAAGACCCCAGACAACTATCTCTAGCTGCGCTTCACATTAGCCTTATACATAGTTTCACTTCTCTTATCTTTGTTTGCAACATAATCGAACCAATGATGTCTTGAGATCCACACCAGGTCGACTCAATAGCCCAATACGACCAGCAGACCTCTTTCCCTTTAGCACTGTAGCCTTCGCCTCATCACCCCGTCTTCGTCCCTCTTGGCCTCCGCTGCTTCCGGAAGCCTGTACTGAATAAGTGCTTTGTCTTTTAGGTATTGGGAAAAAGAGACCACTGTCTTTGGCGTGGCAGGCTTCAGCACACCCGAACCCGGGCATTGTGACGGGCTCATGTGACTGGCGTTCGTCCCGTCGCAACTGACAATGGCGTTTCAGAGACCAACGCAGCTTAGGAACATCAAGTTTCGCTCTGCTTTGTTCCCGCCTGAGACAATGTGACCAAACTACCAAACTTCATGAGAAGACATTATTATTAATAGCATATACCATCTTAAAAAATAAAGGTGCCAGTTTTGTGAGATGCATGAGTGTGAGGAATCCTTGTGTAATGGTCAAGAATGGACACGGTCCATTCAAGGTTCTTTTCTCCAAGAACCAAACATTTCGGCCAAGAAACTGTTCAGTTTGAGTAGTACAATGCTGTGTGAAAGTCTAAGCCCCCACCCCCTGGAGAAAATTACATTTAAAAGAATAAATACAGATTCCAGGAAACACCACACGTGTGTTGAGCCTGACCATTCCCAGTTCTGGTGGACGCCCGGTGTTACTGCAGTTCTCGTCAAATCAACGCTTTGGGCTCAATTAGATGAAACCAGGATCTGATGGAGCTTCACACACGTCCACGCAGCGACTGTAGAAGTGGAGGAGACACCTGGAGCCGAACCTGTGTCTTCTACCAGCTCACACACCATCAGCTACTGTTCACACACAGATCCTCGTTCTCTTCACTGCTGCACTGATTCACTGCACTGACTCCGATGTGACTTTCAGAGAAATGGCTTTAAAGTATTAACACAGGGGGGCTAATACTTTTGCACACGGCTCTATGTGACAACACAAAGAAGAGCATTATAATATAACGGCTGCATTATATGTGCTGCAACGCTGTCAAAGCCGCAATTCCTTACAGACTTGGGCGTACAGGCCTCCAGAGGCCTGCGGCGTCCGCTCTCCTCCATACATATCTCTCAAATTGGATTCAGGCAGCGGAGCTTGATTGGCAGAAGGATTGCACAGTGTCATGACAGGGTAAAGCAGGCCCACCTGCTTATGATTTAATGCACTTGCTCAATTGCCCCGTGTGAGGTGGGATTTTGCCAGATGCCATCTGTCCGTTGAAGAGGCCGTAATCTTCGTCGTCTCATCGGCGGCGACAGGCTCCAGCACACAAATAAGATTTGACGCGAATTCATTCGCCACGTACACAGTGACACAGGAGCGGCATGTAGTGAAACGCCACGGTGTTGCAGCAGGGGGCAGAGGCCTCGCTCAGGGGCCCTCAGGGCCTGCAGGCTGGTTCCAGGGAATTAAATTTGGTCACAGGTTCACTGCTCAGACGGCTGGGCCGCGACCTCGCCGATAAATGACATTAAAGTAAATTAGTGGAAATAAATAAATAAAGAACAAACCCCACTACACAAAGTGCATCACAGTGAAATGTGACCTCTGCATTTAGCCCATCCACACGTGGGGCAGTGGGCAGCCGTCAGCAACACTCTGGGGGCAGTGCAGTGGGACGGTGCCTTGCTCAGTTGTACCACAGTGGTACCCGGGCCGGGACCTATACCTGCAATCACATTATTATTATTTATTTATTTATTGAGTTATTAATTAATAAATATATTTATTAAGCTATTGATTTATTAATGTATGTATTAAGTTCTTCATTTATTTATTTATTTTATTTGTTTATTTATTTATATTTATTAAGCCATTAATTTATTAATTAAGTTATTAATTTATCTATTTATTTATTTTATTTATTTATGTGTTTGTTTATTTAATTATTTATTAAGTTATTATTCATTTATTTATTAAGTTATTAATTAATTTATCTATTTATTTATTTATATATGTATTAAGTATTTAATTAATTAATTAAGCCATTTATTTATTTATTTATTTATTTATTTATGTATGTATTAAGTTTTTTATTAATTAATTTATTTCTTTGTTTGTTTGTTGTTGGTTTTTTTTTGCACGGTAACACGTGGCTCCACGTTCCCGCGCTGTAATTAGTGTCTGACTTTTTATTGCAACACCGCAGTGTTAAAAAGTAAAAAGGTGCGCGCGCTTAAGCACAAACACGCGCCTGAAAGTGACTGAGAGTTCACCTGAGGGGGAGGGGCCGAAGGGCCGAGGGGGAGGGGCTTGCGGAAAGTCAGAAAGTCTTGCGCTCTCCTCGCCCGGAGGGAGCCTCGTCTCGGCTGAGCGGGGCAGCGGCGAGGGGGGAGAGAGAGAGAGAGAGAGAGAGAGAGAGAGAGAGAGAGAGAGGGAGAGAGAGAGAGAGAGAGAGAGAGAGAG
>JBBPDA010000039.1:3429526-3460280 GCA_037974385.1 Arnoldichthys spilopterus | reverse complement strand
AAATATAGAAATATATATAAGAAAAAATAAGAAAAAGGCTATGTGTGAAAGGTGTAAAGATGTAGTGGTAGCAGCAGAGTGATGATAAATAAATGGTTGTGGGATGAAAAAAAACAACACAGAGTGATGATACATATTGGGATGTAGCAGAAATAAGTGATTGTGAGTAATTGTTATTGTACAGTAGGTAATTATAGAAACTATTGCACAGTCGTTACAGGTGATATAGTTTTAACTAGTTGTAGTGAATTATTGCACTTGGTTAGGACTTTGCCCTTGGGACCTGAAGGTTGCAGGTTTAACTCCTGGCCCGGCCACTACTGAGGTACCGTCCCGCTTCACTGCTCCCTGGACGCTGTTGATAGCTGCCCGCTCCTCCATGTGTCATGGGTTAAATGCAGGGGTTCACAATGACAAAGTGTCATGTTCATATATCGATGTGACATAAAAACTGATGCGTGTTCATTTGACTGTGAGCAGCGTTTTGTACTGAGAAGGTGCTTCTGCTCATGACCACACTTCTGCATTCGACCTTGAATAATAAAATGTTAAGATTATAATGTGTTTGCACGCGTGAGTTGATGGAATTGTAGCCGATTGTGTGAAATCAGCTTTGAGAAGAAGACACATGCAGGTGCTGCAGACATCCAGACCCCTGGTTCCCCCACCGCTGTAAAGAACTTAGTTGGAAAGTTTCTGTTCAACATTTCACATCGAGCAGCTCGGAATGACTTTGTTTACCCTTCAGTGATTGAATTACACGTGGGAAAGCTGGAATTTCCCTTTGAGCCACACAAACACAGTGAGAAACTACAAAACACTAGAATAGACAGTAATGGGCAAGTGCTGCGTTGGCTTGCATTGTGTGTTCAGAGCGAATGGTTTTTCGGTTCTTGCTGAAGTACGAAGAACCGTGCAGATTACTGTCCGTGGTACTTGCATGTCACAGATATGGCAGAGTGAGATTAAAAACGCTAGGCAATGCCTATAGAAACACCACAGGAACTGTTCGCATTTCTATTACACACTATAGTGAAATAATGAGGCCACCACCTCCTTTTACTGCAGTGGAGAGAAAGGAAGAGAGCCACAGCAGGACAGATGTGATTGTCTCATAAAAAGATTTATTTTTTTGCCTAAATGTACAAAGGCAAGTTACAGTATTGTATAAAAAAGAAATATGGTAATGTACACTTTACATATAAGAGGACTGTCCAGGAGGGAGCAGGAGGACTTGAGCGGTTAACGGCCGAGGAATTATTTCAAACAAAAAACCATAAAAAATGTAAACATCCTTTAGTACCAGTGACTGATACCTTGTTGGGGGAGGGGGAGGGGACTCTAATTTGGGCAGAAACGGGGGCTAGATTAGGAGAAAATGGTGGGAGTCCAGTGTGAAGAACGACACAAACCGAGCAGAAGTGCGCGGCTTCTACCGAGACGGTATCAAAGGACGTCGGTCAAGCACCATTTGAGAAGTTTCACAGAGTACAGTGGAGACAAACATGATGCCAGTGGGATCGGGCGCGTCTTCCTCAGGAGATGAACCGAACGCGGTTCTCTTTTCAGGTTCTTGCAGTGCAGGCTACGCAGACTCAGAGGATGAAGACCGGCTTAAGCCCCAAAACTTCTTAAACAAGATCTGCTGTGATGGCTTTAGGGCTGCAATAAGAAACCCATTTCCCACTGCGTTCCAAGTACCTTGGCGTCCTTTGGCTGAGGGCTTTTCGCTGCGGAAGATGAAAGCGCTGCGGCGTTATTTCTCATATGAGATTGAGGACATGGGCCAAGAGATTACTCAGGAGAAGTTAGAAGAATCCTTCAGATGTAATATTACCCATAAACTCTGCCTTCACTTTCATGTAACCAACGGAAGGTCTGTTTATTCCTTAACTCTAACTGGTGACACGTTGGGCATTAACAGTGGGTGGAGCGGACTGACGCTGATGCTAATGCTAAGGCTAAAAGAATTGAGAGTGGCCCCATTAAAACCAATAAAAGGTGTAAGAACATCAGTACAGAAGGTACAGCAAGGAGGTTCGAGAACAAACAGGAGAGCACAAAAAAAGAAAAACAAACAAAAAAGACAAAAAATGGGAAAAACTCAAACTTTTTTTTTAGAACGCGTTAAAAAAATAGCACTGAAACACCATGAAAGCCGATGGTTCTCCAGTTGCGTTGTAAAAATAATTCCTCTGTACGTCATATACAGACACCATATTATGTGTGCAGAGCAAGACAGCAACACGATAGCAAAAAGGTGTATGAACAAAGCTTGCTTCGCCTGAGGAGACGCACGGTCACATTTCTAGTGCTATAGTACACCATGCTGACCAACATGACACACACCTGCTGAGAAAAACCATGATGGGCTATAAAATAAAGAAAAAGAACAAAAGAGGGGAAAAAAGGGGGAAAGAAAAACGTACAAAAACAGAGCTCTCATTTTTTTGTGTTTTTTTTTTTGTTTTGTTTTTTTTTGCAACACCGTGGAGCATCACATCACGATAAGTATCCAGGAAGAAATGGCCCCATGCAAGTAACGGCAGAGCAAACTATATTACTGGGCCTTCTCGGTCGTCACCCAGTCAACATGACAGAACACAGGCCGCACACACGCTGCTCTAGTAAAAACGCTCCATCGCTCGGTACCCACTACGTCTCGTCCCGTCGTTGACTACTCACTTAAAGGACATGGGTGGTACAGAGAGTGTATCTGGCACTGCAAGCCGCAGGGTGAGAGAAGATTTGAAAGCAAGCCTAAAATAAGCTGACCTGAGACCAGTTGATTAGCCCACCATCAGTGATACGCTACCTAAGAGACCTCTGATAGAGCGCTGCGCCTCTGCTATAGAGTGAGATGGTTCACCGTCCAATTATTCTGCACGACCTCCATTGACGGTCGTGTCTGTCTACCGGTGCTGCCTGTAGACGCTTCAGAAAGACTGGGCATGCACCTGTCAAAGGGCAGGGGGATAAGACGGAGCAAGGTGACTGAAAGAGCATGACGTGCACCACTCTAGTCAACAATAAAAGCAATAACGCAGCCTGCCAGCTACTTTTTAATAAATACTTGAGCAAAACTGAATTTTCAACCCTCCTCCCAACCCACGAGGAAAAACAATGTGACATTTAAAACACAGATACTGGCATTTCCTTTGCACTGAACTGCGAACATTTTCAAAGGCATGGGGGGGTGGGGGTGGGGGCGGGGACAATGCGGACCCTCCTGAAAAAGTTGCGCAAATGAAACGAGCAGTCTTGAGGCGTGCCGCGATGAGAACCGTGTAGAAACCATCGCTAAAAGGGATATATTTATGAGACAATGCCGAAAAGAACAGAGAACCTGCACCCTCACTTGTGGATCAGGGATAAAACCAGGAGTCAAAATGGTTAACAATTCAGTGAGGATGTGCACTAAAAAAAACAAAAAACAAAACAACAAAAAAAACAAAAAAACAAACCTTCAACCATTTTAACAAGATAAACTATGTTGAGTCTTTATTTTCTTTTTTCACCCACCAGTTCGTGCCTCTCCAGCCACACTCGGCGTGTGGGGTGTGCTACGCGGTCCATGAGTAGGGATTTTTGACTCGATCCTCTTTTCTTCTTTTGCCGTTTAATCGACTTGTTCACAAGTTCGCGAGTAGCGAGTTCGGTGGGCAGCTGGGAGGGCTGGGGCGGGATGGCTTTGAACCTGGTCGCTCGCGCGGTCCTCGGTGGGGTACGGATGCTAAGAAAACATCGGCCTGCCACACATTCCGGCAGGAAAGCAAGAACTAAAAATATAGAAACACCATTCAACTGATGTCTAAATGAACTCCATATACTTCCCCATGTGATCCAGTCACATGTACATTTGTAAAGGTGAGCTGAGGCGATCAGGGCTCCCTAAAAGACAAGAAACAGAAACGCACACTTAGCACATACGGAATGAACGACAAAAACAGCACAAATGTCTACGATGTTAAAGGCGGAGATTCACGAACTGGTCTTCATGGACCCCTAGACGGCCCGATACTCACTCTCCCTCTCGCTCTAGTCTGTTTGGCGTTGGAGCGAAAGAGGTGGACAGTCTGTGGCTGCATAATGAGAGAAGAACCTCTGAAATTCTCTGAAATTGCCCGTAGGTGTGAATGTGTGTCTGTCTGTATGTGTTGCCCTGCGATGGGTTGGCCTCCTGTCCTGGGTGAACCTTGCCTTAGGCCCAAAGTCAGACTGTGTAGGGCTTTGAAATTGAGTATTTTAAATCGGACACGGGACAGGATTGGCAGCCAGTGGAGCTGGAAAAGGATGGGAGTGATGTGCAACGAGAACAGGAAACCTGCTAAACCAATGGGCAGGAGCTGAAGCCCATTTCAACTGACTGTAAGTGTGAATTAAGTCTAAGGACTTTCTGGTCGTTTCTGGTAGTAGTACAGGGAGATCTCTGGCTCGGGTGAATGGCCATATAACAGAAGAAACGCAGCACACAGGAATTAGGCAGAAAAAAGCAGGAGCATTTCTTTAACATGACAATCTATTGCCTGCAATGTTTTAAGTAACCACTAGGGGTCAGCAAAAGCTCTTATTTCAAGGCCAGGGGGTCTACCACAGTGGTGCTATGGCTGAGACTGCTGCTGTCCTGAAAAGACCAGACTCAGTCGGGGGACCTTTAAATAATCATGATGCTTCAGAACAGATGGAGGACTGTGAAACCCTGAGCGTGTGTCAAAAAGCTTTTTAGTGAGAGGCCTCTGAGCTGGTACAGCAAGTACAGGGACCTTTCATTACGCTTAGATATCAGGAATACCAGGCAGTCCATTTCATGATCTTGGAATAACACCCAGCTAGAACGACACTAGAAGCTTCCGTTGTGCAAAGAAGACATCTTGTGGAATATGCGCTGTGGTTACTGAGGCAAAAAAATCAAAAGGATATTCTCGAGGGCTCTCCCGAATTTCACACAATCTTGTGTTTCCTACGTTCAGAACTGTCTGTTATCTAGACGTTTGTCTTACCATTCTCACCTCCGTGCTGGTGGATAGAGGGAGGGGGCTGCGGCTTGCTGACTGGCAACAATAGCTGACGATGACAGGCCTGCGAGTGAAAATGGCCAAAAAAATAAATAAATAAAAAAAGAAAGAAATCAGACAAACTGTCCAACAGCAACACAAAATCCTGTCATCATGGGAGCTAAACATTTCAAACACTTAAGGACCACTGACATATTCCAAACAAATCCAGATTTTAGGAATTTTATGAAATATCCTAAGGACCTGTCCACATGTAGCTGGGGAATCTTGAAATCGTAGCTTTTTCTGAATGTTATGGTTTCCGTCCAAACAAACAGCATTTTAGTGAAAACTGAGATTTTCGAAAACACCTTCCCAGCTTTTCAAGATTTTTGAAAACGCGGTTTTGACGTATACACGTGGACGAGGAAAACGATCTTCATCAAAACTGTGCGACTTCATTTCCGTTGACGTCACTGTGCGCCCTGTTTGTGGAATGGCAGACGTGGTCAAAACACTGTTGCTCGTAACTTTGCTATTAGGACTTTTTACGGCTCCGACACACATGCACAGTGACTTTCCCTCCATTGTGAAGGACACAGGCGTCAGTCTGAGCTTCAGGTGTTGCCACTATATTCAACACAGACACGGTTACACCCGAGCGTCCGCTGCCAACGTCGTCGCCGGTTTGGGACGAGACCCGGTCTGAACAGTGGTTGGTGGGACAACTTTGAAAGCGAGCTTGTGCTTCCACAAGATGCCTGCTTTTAACAGTGTTTGACATTGTTCTCTGCGTTTACATGTGGACAGATATTTTCAAAACCGTGCGTGTGAACGAGATTAAAAAAAAACAAACAAAAAACAACAACGTAAAACGGAAATTCACCGTTTTCAGGAAGACCCGACTACATGTAGACAGGGTCTAAGACCGGCATCATTTAGTGCTTTCTCTGCTTTAATACACGTAAACAGCTAATTAGACAAATACTCCAGCTTTTTTCAACATAACCTCATGGTGCATGTGTAGCACCTGTGATCTGTCCTCTATTATAAGCCAGTGGGAGTTAATGGGTTTTCCTCTCCACGGGTACATTGTCTCTGGTAATCAACGATCTGCTAAAGATGTGGCAGGCAGATAAAATATTCTATTAACAATCACTTCGAGTGGAAAAAGGTGTGCTCGAGTGAGAAAACCACCAAAATGCCACTGCAGGATCAGGATTGGGGACTTCCTTGCGTATGTAAATGAGTATGTACGCTCACCTGTGGCGTAAGACAGATCATACTGGGCAGACATAAGAGGATAACCCAGGTGATGGTGGGGCGGCATCATTCTCTGCGAAGGGGATGACCGGGGTCGCTCCATTTCTCTCTCCCGCTCCCTCTCTCGCTCTCTCTCTCGTTCGCGCTCCCCTGCTCCCCGTTCCCGCTCGTGGGACGACTTTTCGTTCACTGTCGGGGACTTGCTCTTGTACTGGTTGGCGTGTTGGTGTAGGATGTCCAGGGCTTTGGCCTCCGAGGCAGACTTGCTGCTTACTGTGGGGCTGGATCGAGATTTCTCGCCTTCTTCCCCACCCATTTTACCAGCGTAGGGTGAGAATGGGTAACCAGCAGGCAGATAGGAACCTGCACGTGAGGATCACAACACTGATGAATGTGACATGCTATTATGTTTAGAACACTCTGTTTATCTGGCATAAGACACTATAACAGACAGACAGACAGACAGACAGACAGACAGACAGACAGACAGACAGATCCATCCATCCATCCATCCATCCATCCATCCATCCATCCATCCATCCATCCATCCATCCATCCATCCATCCAGTGCCTTTAAGAGTGACGTATAGAAGCGAAATCTGTTCCAGTTGCTGAACCTTTATTGTGCCTCAGTAAAAAACAACAGTTTGGAATGAACAGGTGGAGCTACACTGGTGTAATAGGTGGCCGTACACAAATGCACTGGTTTTCATGACCATGTCTGTGCAAAACAGCCGTTATTGAAGCTATAACACAATGTTACACAATTTGTGCTTCTGGCTTCTATGTGTTATATTTCAACTGCTTATGTCTGAAGGTCTGTGTGAAAACAGCTCCATTCATCACAAACTGATTTTACGACCACAGCTGAGAAATGGTTCATATTTATAGTGGCAAAATCAGCGATTTTCTTTCTTTTCTGAACAGTGCCGGAGAGTTCAATTCTAGAAACTTCTGGACAGTTCTTACAGTTCCAGAATGTCCTGGAAGTCTAAAGTGAATGGAGACTGTTCCTGAAAACAGATGCATTTCAAAATAAAGCAAAAGTAAATTTTTTGTGGAACAAATAGTTTCTATTAATTTTAGGCTAAAGGGAAAACAGACTTTGTACCCAGGAACTAAAACAGAACTCTGTTATGTAGTGTAATCTTATATATGGACTTGGGAGAAAAGGCTGCGCTTCGAAGCATAACAGTATTAATGCTCTACATCAACCTCCCTTACTGCAATGCCATGAAAAAAATGGTTTTCCAATGATTCGGGACCTTAAAAACGACTTTCGTAATCTTCTTACAGCTTTGCTGCCTTTAAACGGAGACAGAAATGAAGGTACATACGCTCATGAACAGAGAAAGTGCCTCAGACTTGAGGCAGACAGAAACGGACTGATAATATGAAGGCAATGAAGCTGATGGAAAGAAAAATCCATAGAGCGCGGGGCTTTAAACTAACAACCGAGAGACGTGTTGCTACAGAGCTATTTCTGCAAGCTGGAATTCACACTTGGCTTTGCTGCCAATATCTCTGCAGTACAGTAATACATAGAAAACACTCAGGGTTACGCTACAGCGTGAGAAATATCTGTCAAAAGGCAATAATGATCTATGCTGACGGGTAACAGTGTTGAGCACAACACTTGTCATCTTGTGTGGGGGCATGTGGCATTTTAGAACGGTTCGAATTTAATAACCAGTATAAGTCATCAATTGGGCACAGAAGCAGGGTGTTCCCGGCAGAGTGTGGACTTCTCCATGACGGAGTCCATTTCTTTTTACTAAATTAAGTGAGTAAGGGATTATTTGCCGTTGTGAACACAGCACAGGCCAAAGTGCAAAACAACCTCTGCATCTGACCCATCTGTGTAGGAGCAGCAGGCAGCCGACACAGGCAGCGCCCGGGGAGCAGTGCCTGGGGACGGCACCTTGCTACAGGTCTGGAATTTGAACCAGCAACCTTCAGGTCACCGGGGCAACCCCCTAACTACTAGACCACCACTGAACTCCGAGACCCTCTTATTATGAAAGATATCGCACATTTTCCACAGAACACATTCGAGACAACTCATCAGTGACCATACCTGGGTAGTTCTGCACCATGACGGAAGGCATTCCCCTGTATCCAGGATGGTTGGGGTCGTAGCCTTGCCCATAAGGGTAGGTGTGCATGAAGTGCATGTACGGTTGCTGCTGCGCCAGGGCGGACGAGAAAGGCATGTGTGCGTTTGTTCGAGGGTCTTTCCCTGCTCCCCGGTAGTCCTCAGGGGCAGGGGCGGGCGAACGGTCAATGGCCTCCTTGCTCTCCTCTTTAGAGCTGGCCTCTTTAGGCCGGGGCCGCTCATCTTTGCTCTTCCTCTCGCGGTCACGCTCCCTCTCTTCGTCGGCCTGCCTCTGGCTCTCAGGATACTGGAAAATAAGGTCATCCGGTGCAATAATTTAGAAAAACACGTTCGCAAGACCATAATTACTGAAAGCCAATTACACAGAAGTCCATTTAACCGAAATAGTTTACGGAAAGTGGAATTTACACATATTTCCACCTCGGCCCAAATACAATCATCCGTTTGACGAACGGAGATTGTTTTTCTAGCTTTCTGCGGAAGTTACAAGGTGAATGTGGCGAACAAGCCTTATAAGTCTATACTTAGCCGGTCAACGTCATCCCAACTGTAAGGCGTAATAAAAACACACTTGTGATAATTGACGTATCGTGGCTGTCGGACCAAAACCATCTTTATTTTTTACAGAATTTGGAAACACATGCATCTATGGATGGCACTATAGAGCACTATGCATCTTCATTATATTACTAAACTACTTTCCACAAACAGAAAGTTGCTTCCTTACTTGTCTGTACCACGCTTGCTCCACGCCTGTCCTGGCAGATTCCACTCCCGTTTTGGAGTCCTCTTTGCCATGATGGCCACTTTCACTGAGCTTCACCTTCAGGCCCTCAGCCTGTTGGGGCTGGACCTTAGCTTCCTCCCCTTTGGGGATGATTACAGACTTTACTGGCTCAGAAGATGGATCTCTTTGCTTGCTGGGGGCCTGTGGCTTCCCCAGGTCTGAGAGACTGGGGGCTTTCGTGAGCCCTGGGGGTACAGGAGCTTTCTGCTTCCAGTCCTCCTTTATGGAGCCATCTCGGTCCTTCATGCCTGCGTCAGTCTTCTTCTCAGCTGCCCTGTGCTGTTCAGCCATGAGCCTCTGACGTTCATCGTACTGCTGCCGGTAGTGATTGTGATATACCTGATCTTGGTAGGTGAACGGGGGAACGTAGTACTGGCTGTAATACAGGGGCTGCATGTACATGTTGGAGCGCTGCTGGATGACCGAGGCCTGCTGCTGCTGCTGCTGCTGCTGCTGTTGCTGCTGCTGCTGCTGCTGATGTGGATGTGGATGTGGATGGCAAGAGGCAGCGGTGTCTGGCTTGCGTTCCTCCTGAGGCTCCAGCTTCACCTTCTCCTCACTTATCTCCTGTTCTTCTTCTTTCTTCACCTTTACGACTTGGCCATCTGGCAGTGGAGCGCCACTGCTGGCGCTGCCAGGACTAGTATGGGTGTAGTTGGGAGAGTAGTAGTTGTCATAGCTAGCGTAATAAGGTGACTCTTTATTGGGTGTCTGTGAGGGAAAGAGGGCTTTTTTGGCTCCTTCCCTTACAGATGGATCTTCTACCTTGGACTTTACACCTTCTACTTTGCCCTCACCATCCTCTCCAGCGTCAGAGATATCGGAGTAGGCAGGACTATTTGTCTTCACTGAAGAGTTATCGGCCCCGTTCTGAGTGGCTACATGGAGAGGAGTGAGTGGCTGCCCGCTGCTGTCCATACGGCTCGCCACTCCAATGGATGGACTGGGAGCGTTGTCTGTGAAACTGTAGATCTTGTCTGCCTCGGCCTTGATGCTGGCCAGGCGACTCTGGTGAAGATCCGAAGGGCCGTTTAGATGGCCATCGCTTCTATTTCCAGGATCGGAGGACTCAGAATAGGGGCTTTTCCCATCTTCGACCTTCCCCCCTTTACCCGGAGGCTTGGGGCTGTCTGCATCCTTAGGCTCTTTCTTTTTCTTCTCTTTCTTCTTCTTGTCCTTTGGGTTCCCCAGAACAGGGTTTTCTGGCTGAATGCCTTTTAACTGGGGACTCTTAGGAATGCCTTGTATCATCGAGCTCATTCCTGGAAGATGGTTAGGGCTTGCTGAGCTGAACGGCGTCTGCTGTAGAGAGTACATCTGTTGGGATGGGATGGCTGGCGCCATAGGCCTGGAGTTCTTCAAATTCTTCTGGGACAGCTTATCAGTCTTTGCACTGGTGGACTTCTTGGACTTCTTGTCCTCCATGCCGTCATTGCTGGCATCGTCCGTTAGGGAAGGCCCATCCTCGCAACCGTCCATGGGAATGCCACAAGCTTCCGCATCCGTTTCTCCATTCTTCTTCTTGGACTTGGAGCTGAACTTCCCAGGAGAGGGAGAGGAGCCCTGGGCATCAAATCCTCTTCCTTTAGGAGTGACGGAGCGTGCAGGGGAGAGAGACCCTTTCTGTGTGACAGAAGCTCCATTGCAGCTCCCTGGTTCAGGGTGAAGGGACGATTCCTCCCCATATTCACTATCCCCATCCATGTCTAGCTTGATGTCGTCATCGTTATGAGCACGGGCCTGATGATACTTCAGGCCATTGATGTGCTTGTACTTCTTGTTGCAGTTGGGATACGGGCAGTCAATAAGTACTGGCGAGGGGCAGCTGCGATCCAGGGGAGGAGGAAGACACTCGGTCTTAATGGTGGGAATAGGCAGCCCAGAAGGAGTCACTGCATTATTCGAGTTGGTGCGCATGCGTTTGTTGCCTTTCGTGTCCTCAGAGCTGGAGTTGGGCTCCATGTCGGAAGCAGGCTTGTTCTTGCGCTTGCTGGTAGAGGAAGGGCTGGCTTTGACATCCTCCACATTGCTATTGGGCGGGGTTCTCCGCTCAGAAGAGTTCTGACTGCCGCGTCGCCCCTTGCTGTTGGAACCGGCTCTGGTCTTGCTATTGTTGCTGGCCTTGTTGTCGGAGGAGTTGCTGTTCTCATTGACTGGGGTGTTGCTGTTGGGACGCATTCTCTTCCCACGGCCACGGCCGTTCCTCATCTCCAAGTCGCTGGTAGGAGATTCACAGAATCTACAACGTCCATTGAAAACGATTAGTGTGGGATTAGGTATTAAATGTGCAAAGGGTAAAAGTGCAATTCGGATGACATCATGCTGCATTGCTTACGTTCAGCACTGCAAATTAATATTCAATGGTATCACAGCAACAAGGACTAGTCAATAGGAAAGAAATGTAAAATGCAATCGGAAATCCTCTGAACGGCCTATAGAATATGACACTATCGGTCGATCGAGTGTTCTTTAATCGGCCTTGCTGCAATTGTTCCAAGACGAGTCTGTAACAGATGCGTTTGAAAGTGTTAATAACTGGAAATGAAGCCTCATCCTCTGTAGCGCAAGACTAATTATTCAACAGTTTTAAGCACAGTGGCTGACCTATTCGTTTTTGTCAGGCTATGAAAAGATCATGATGCATGTCAAATGGATTTTAAAACTTGCAGTCAACCATGCTGGAATGAATAAATCATCATAATCCTCTTTGATGTCAAGCAATTACTGAGTACACCATCAACACTATGTTAATATGCCTCATCACTCAAGGGTGAAAATGGATTGGTACAATATTTGGATTCCTGTCTCCGGCTACAGAGAGTGTTCTATTCTTATCCTTTCCTGTTGGGTTCAGAGCAGACTGTGTCTGGCCTCCTCCCCGAGGCTTAAGATGAAGTGTGTGGGATACACCTGGCTTACTGATGCTCCCGAGGGGGGAGGAGGGACCCGTGTCTAAGGAGAACTGACAGACAGGCACAGGTTGTGCCTTTGAGAGCTGACAGGGAACAGTGCAGCAGAGCCAAGGATCTAATCATGCTCCACAGCAGCTCCTGCCACAGTCGGCCCAGATTAACCAGCATGGATGGATGGATGGATGGATGGATGGATGGATGAACGGCTTGAATAAACTAGAATTAAATTCATTATCTATTTAGAATGTTGACTACTTCCTGTCTGATCCAAAGACATTGGACGACATGGCCTGCTGTAAAGAGCCTACAGGTGCGTCGATCTTGGCGTGAGCGCTTAATTGGACGTGAATTTTCCTAGAAGTGGAGAGAAGAGCGTATTATATCCTCATACATACCTAGGGGGAGCCCAGTCATGGCGGGTACAGTCCAACAGCGTACCCACATACGTCTTGTTCCGCCATGTCACATTAACCACCAGCATCCCTATGAAGGAAGAAAAGAAGGCTCTCATTATAGCGAGAGAGTAAGTCCTCTCCCTTTGTCATCTCTACAAAGCCTCAATGGCACAATTATACAGTAGAGTTCTTCCTTCAACCTTGTGACTCATTCATGAGCAGCCGTGCTCGCTCGCTCTCTCTCCCTCTCTCTCTCTCTCTCTCTGCCCTTCTCTGTATTCCTCGCACAGCCACGGCAGATGCGCCATTCCCATTTAAAACAGATCAAATGGAGGTTTCTGAGGGCAGCACTCTCAAAGCAGCCCTCCTATTTTTACTGCCTGCTTCATGATTACAGCAGCTAAGAGGCTGCAAGGTGCACAGTGAGTCATTTCCAGGGGAAGAACTGTTTGATGGTGTCCTCCATCTGACTTTGCAGCACTGTGCAGCCCCGGCCTCTGCTTCTGGTAGAGGTGTAGTTATTGTGGGAGAGCAGCTGAAGCGAATAAAAGGGCATGTGCATGGCACCGAATCAAAGAGCTCCGCTAGACAGGCTTGTTTGGGTGAGATGAGGGCATCACTGTGATTTTAGGCTTCCGTCAGAGCAGTAATAAGCAACCTGGCTGACATTATATTCATGCACCCTTAGCGTTTCAAGAGACCACATTTGGCTGAAAACAGCTCGGCCATTGCGCGGTGATGGAAGGGTCAGCACATAATGATTAAAAATAAAACGGATCTGGCAGAACGATCCTAGTAACGTGGTCCGGAGATTATGTCAGGGACTTGGAGAACACTTCTCAGGATCAATGCTTTACAGTAGTGCAGTCCAAGTGAAATACACACCCGCCCGGCCTGCATTTCATCTCGCACAGCGTTTCTCTTTGACACGCTAAAAAGAAGCATTGAGACGAATATACAAAGGTCAGGGAGATATGAAGTCCAGGATGGGAGTATGCGGGCCGCTCTGATGGGTACAACCTATTTGTCAAAGCGTTTGAATTTGTTAAAAACCATCTGAAGACCCGATCCGGCCGCTTTCCTCCCTTTGCGCTCGCTCGGAGACCCGCTCGCTGCCAAACGCAGCAAATGCGGTCATCCCTTCACCGCGAACGCAGATAAACGCCCTCCAACGAAAGCTAGAATGTCCTCATAAGTAATGAAACATGTTTTCCTAAAACATACCACGTGTAACTCTCTCCCACTCCTCTCATGTCACGCACGGGGTCTGCCAGACTGCGAAAGCCAAGCTTACTGCCGTTCCTTTGAAAAATGTCAATGGGGTCACTGGAGGAGCACATTAGCGGAGGCCCCCGCCCCCACTCCCCTCCCTCTTTCACCCAGAGTCATTAGTGTTCCTCCGGCCACCTGTCTGAACCCGAGGGCTAACTCGGGGGTGAATGGCCAATCATTTCACCTCTCATGCCCTTCAAAGGCCTCTGTGGAACAAACAGAAGCTTGGCATGCGTCCTCCCCACGCTCTTGCACTCCATTAATAAATACCTCTAAAGCAGTTAAGGGGTTGAGCTCCGGGTCCTTCACGGATCACCAGCGCTGCTGTCTACCAGTTGGACTTTTTCGTAGCACAGCAGTGTACAGTCAGTCACAGGATACGGCAACTCGTTATTCCACTTTTTTTTTTTTTTTTTGTGGCTCTAATGAACGTTTTTCCTGGACGTGATCCACATGTGAAGGGAAGGCCGACAACAGAAATACGTCTAACGACGGAGTATATGTGAAGCGTATAGACAAAATTTAATGAGCTCTGAGATCACACATGATGTGCGAGTGTGCGTACATACTTATACATATTTAGGGGAAAAAAGCTTTTGCACACCTCCCACCCTGAAATTCTCTGACCTGAGCCTCTAGACCTCTTGCACAAATGGCTCCATTGAGCCCTGGGCTGGGAAAAAAAACCTGAGCTGATACCACGTGTAAAATCATGTAGACTGCATGACTAAACGAGGCACGACGACGCATAAAAAACCCCCTATATGAACTGCAGGGGAAGATGCAGTGCATAAAGAGGCGAGTGACATCAGTATGCTGGCATTAGAGCGGTGGGTCCGGCCGTGTTCCTTGGCACGACGCCCTCGCCCGTCTCTGAGCAGAGGGCTTTCTGGGCTCCGCTTCAAGAGCAATAAACTTTGTGAAGATTTAGGGCCGACATTTGGAGGCATCAGCATGCGCGGCCTGTGAGGGTGGACGCCGCACCAGAGCGACCCTGGTGCGCCTCCAGCTCCCCGCCAAGAGGATTCGTGTCAGACTGATGCCTTGAAACATCGCCTGAAATATCTGCCTCTCGCCGTCTCGTCATGACCCCAAAGCGCCTCCCAGTCACTCGATGTGATCTGAACCTGAGCCAGAGCCAGAGTGAATAGGTGGGTTCGCAGTTCAGAAGATGAGGGAAGCGACTGGTAGAATTAATAACGGGGCGGCTGCAGATTTGGGTTAGCTGGAAGAACATGCAGCATTTCATCAGCGTTTTAATTAAGCATGCTTACTCTTAAGCCTGGGAGATTTGGGTTTCAATGCATTTTATCCCCAAAGCTGAACATTACTTAGTGCAAATGGCATCATTCAATAACCATGCACCTGTATAAAGAAACGACTCTGCATGACATTATGCTAATGGCCTCCTCGTTCGCTTGTATTCTGACTTCAGGATTTTAGTGGCTGTGCCTACTCTACACGACATGTCTGCCAGGATAAAAGTTGAGCTTTCGTTTAAAAATGCCCAACAGTGATCTGTTATTAACCGGTCAGCAACAGCTACAGTTATGGTCATTTTATTCCATAATTTTAATTTTTAAATAACCATCATGTTACTTTAATATAAAAAAAAAGATTTGTAAACAACAATCAGCCTTAACATTAGAACCACCTGCTAAATATTGTGGAAGCCTGAGAACCTTACACTCTTATTGGTTTTCGAGATGAAAAAAATTTAATAAGTTATTAATAATCAAAATGGTTAGTTTCCTTTTTTTTATTTTTCAGTTAAATCCACTTCAGAGATTTAGAAAACCTGAGGAAAAACATATGCCTAAACATTTTAAAACATTTAACAGAGGACACGGTATAATCTTGAGAGAACCTCACTTCCACTTCTTCGCAGAATTGTTTTAAATCAGACTTTTCTGAGGAGAAATGTTGAGGGACTTGTTTGTGAAGTCTAGGTTTACTAGAGTGAGGAGCGGCTTTTATTTGTTGCCTGTGTGTTACTATCTAACATTATATAAAGGGACATCACACTAAATGGCACATACCATTATTGATGTCAGCCATGCTTAGTCAAGCTATTCCTTACAGACACAGAGATAACCTCGCTCTCAGCTGCTGGCTTACAACCAAACACAATTAAAGCCCTGGTGAGTGTGGATCAACCTGTTTCTCTCGAAATCTCCCTCTTGGAAGTCAAGATAAACTCAGAGAGGAAAAATGCGTGCAATGTTTATGGCCAAAAATGTTCCAGTAAAGCAGCTTCATTTCCAAACGGCTTTGAAGATCCACAGGTTTCTGAGCAAAAGCCAGTTTGTCGGATCATTTCTAGGCAGTGAAAGGAGCATTTGGCATATACGGTCATGGGAGTCGGTCAGAATCTCTTTGAATCTGTATCCAAGTGTAAAGATCCTCAAAAAAAACCTACATCACCGGCAAAACACAATCCTAGCACACTGTAAATACAACACAGTCACATAGACGAGGCCTTTTTCTACACACCAAGTCACAGCTGCTACACTTTAGCCATCTAACAGATATATCTACCACTCTGATGCACTGTGGAGGTTTGAGATGTTCTGGAAACGTTCCCAATCCCCAATTTGTCATCAAGACTCCACTGTATTGATAATTGGAAAGCGACCACCATAAGGCCCAGTCCACACAGGCACTCAAACCTTGGATAAACGAAGGTGAAGTAGACATTTTGTAGCGGCGCTTGATTGACTGCAGTATGACATTACGTTCCCATTTGTTTGCCTCTGTTCAACTCCAACCTGCAGCCCAGACTGGAATTCTGTGTGTTACCTGTGGGGGCAGTAATCAGGTAGTCCAGAGTATTTTTAACCCATGGGGTTTGAGGTTCCTCCCTCATTGGATTGGTGTCCTATGGATCAGTTGTCTTTATTAGACCTGAATCTTTACCTCTCGATTTGGCAAAAGCATTGCAGCCATTACTGGGTTCACCCCGTGACCGAAGAATCATGGGATAAATCCGGTCCTGCAGAACATTAAAACGATCAGCATGTAAACGCAATAAAGAGGACTTCTTTGCACATATCATGACTTTGACAGAAACTGACGCCAAGAAAAAGCTGCATTCGAACGTGCATCTGACTGGACACGAGTCATTAAAGCCCATGTGAACATTCTAAATTTGTGCCAATGAGCGTAAAAGTGGTTAGCGTTCGATTCGCGCTCACCTGATGCCTCAAGATGTCAGAAAAAACGCTTGATACAGACATCCGTGTGGACCTGGGTCTAAGACTACAACTGACAGGATATTTGGGTGGCCCACTCAGCACAGCAGCAGTAACAGTTGGTTAACGGGTGTCGGAACTGATCTGCGTGTCAGGCGTAGCAGTCGCTAGCTTCAAATGAAACCAAGAGGTGACGAGTGCAAGCTTCTCGTGTTCAAGTGGATACAGGTTTGCAGCTTATATTTTGCAACCCATTAGCAGAGGTATTCTTCAGAACCATCAGCAAGATAATAAGCAGAGGGACATTTGGTAACTGGTGCCATTTACAGCAGTGATGCGGGTAGCACCAGGACATAACTCAAGCTTTGTGAAAGATGTGGGCAGATAAACTGAGACATCCTTAAGGGAGATGAGCACAACCGAAAGCCATCTCAAAGTGCTTGAAAGACATTTTCTTTGCCACAGGATCTTGCTGCTCCACTTTCCACCCACACAAAGTGTCACCAAGATACAGATCTGTCCGCTTCCAAAAAGAAAAAAAAAAAAAAGAAAAAAAAGAGAGAGAGACTTCAAAAAGACAGAGGCACCCTGGTGGACCCAGTGCTAGAGAGACGATCAAATCCAGCACCTGCAGAACAGACGGCCTCCCCTCCTACACACTTTCCACAGGAGGAGCGGCTAAGAGGACCGTGGAACCAGCAAGCCCCCTCCCCAACTGTATCCCTCCAGTAGATTAAGCCGCTGGAGGGCTTTAGTGTCCTCAGTGGCCTGGGGGAGGGATTGTGTACAGCCTTGGTTTCGGTCCCTCCTGAAGCTCTCGAACTTACAGGCAGGGATGTCTTGCACATGTGCACATGCAGGGCTGCAGACTGACTAAGCTCTTGCCGATTTAGCACAACTCAATGAGAGCGATATGTCCTTATCTGGAACATTCAGAATTCGAAATGTGCACACACCTGCTATACTGTATAGCACAGACATGTGCATGTATATAGTGGCACATACAAGTCCTATAAGTAGTTCAACCCAACTACCAGTGGGCAGTGGTGGCCTAGTGGTTAGGACACTGCCTTTGGGACCTGCAGGTTGTACTCCCGGCCCGGGCACTACTGAGGATCCCTTGAGCATGGTACCGTCCCACTACACTGCTCCCCGGGTGCTGCTGATAGCTCCACGTGTGCATGTGTGATGGGTTAAATGCAGAGGTCACATTTCGTTGTGGTGCTTGAGTGTGTTCACAATGACAAAGTGTCACTTTCACTCAAATGAAACTTTTACTCTGGGAATTTCACATGGGAGGAGAAACAGGCATTAATCAAAGAATGATCATAAAAAAAGCTGTATCCAAGTGTAAAGACGCTCAGAGGAAACCCAACTCTATCACACTAACTACAGTACAGTCATTTACGTAGACAAGGCCTCTTTCTATGCACCAGGTCACTTGTTTATTATTAGGTGCAGCTGCTACACTTTAGCCACCAAACAGATCCATCTACCATTCAGATGCACTGTGGAGGTTTGAGATAGTCTGTAAATGCCTCCAATGCCCAATTTGCCAATCTGCCAGAAAGTGGGTCATGCAGCAAGACAACACCACCAAACATGAACGTTGTTCTACCACAGAATGATTAAAGAAGAACAACACTAACGTTTTGAAAAAGCCAAATCAAAGTTCTGACCTTAACCCCAAGAGAAATGTTGCAGTAGGACCTGATGTCATCATTTCATGGGAAAACCCACGATCATCCCAGAAGTGAAGCCTTTCTGAATGAAGGAATGATCTAAAACGCCTCCAAACTGACGTGCAGCACTAATCGACCGGAAACATTAAGCATCGGTTGTTCTTGCACTAGAGGGTCACGCGAGAAACTAAAAACAAGGGGTTACATACTTTTGCCACTCACATATATTTCCTCAACAGAACAATGGCAGAGTAGAATATCTGTATCATTAGTTTCACTGGGTTCTCCTTATCTACGTTTAGGGCTCTGATGATGTTTAAGGTCATATTTACGCATAAATCGAGAACATTTTAAACCGCTCACAAACATTCAAGCAGCAGTGCAGGGTGAAACAAAGACGGTGTGCTTACGGCGAGAGAGAAAGCAAACACTTAAGCGACCGGTACACTCTGAATGCTGATGAGACGGCCCCTTTATGTGCCACTGCTTGGAGGACACCGGCAGGCACAGTGTGGGCGGTTTTCACCCGCCCGCCTATACCCACAGCCTGTGTGTGTGTGCGCTCATTTAAGCATTTGGTGCTTTGTGCTCAGTACATGATTCTGCTGCATAACTGGGGCTTTGATGATAAAAAAGTGAAGTGAAGAAGAACAGCAGAACCCAAACTTTACAGCACCGGTGCTAAGAATCAATTAACGCTCTAATTAACTAGGAAGTGGCTTTAAGATGAAAACAGACTGACGATAGCAGCGAGCAGTACGTCTGGACGTTTCTCAGACTGATTAGAAGCAAATATTCAAAAGCTTGTGTTTAACAAGATCAATACACATAGTACCAGAAAAAACATCAGTCAAGACATGTTTCTAGTCCAAAGTTTGTATCTTAGCATTGCAGCTACGATGCTAACGTAGATAACAAGAAATGGAAGTTTAAGTACATCATGGCACTCGTTCAAACCTAATTGTTTGGGGGGATAAGACTTTGCTGTCACCGTAAACTTACAGCTCAACTGTAAACCTCTAAGCTGGCTGACCGCCAACACTGGAGACTTTTCACCAAACCACTGATTGGAAAAGATTTGGTTTATTGGTATTCGGTTCCACAAATGAACGGACGCGTCACAAATTCTTACCATCCTCGGTCTCCTGCCACACGATGCCCTCCAGGTTAACACTGGTGCCTGGTTCACAGGGTCCCAGGCACTCGGGCTCCGTGGCCAAGGCCACGTCGGATGTGTTGACCGCCACGGAACGTGTGCGCACCATGAGCTGCTCGCACGGCGAGGCGATGTCGGAGTTTCCCGCCGAGGTGAGGAGGTGGAGCGGAGGAGGAGCTGGAGTGGAGACTGGAGACTCCATCTGGAGGAAGGAGAGAACGAAAAAAAAACACGTTAAACGATCTTGGGAAGCAAAGGTGTAAATCCCTGAGCTCACAACCACTGGATTAAATTACGAGTCTTTAGGAAATGATTACATCATCACGTCTCAAATTCCACACAAGGAACAGAACACGGGTCATAAAAACCATACACCGAGCTATAGGTTCTTTAAACTGAGAACTGAAGCAGGTGCCACGTATAGGCCACAGAGCCATGAGGCATCAAAAACCCAGCCGGCCACCGACAAACAAAATAAACACTATACCTTACCTAGCAAAACATTCCTCAGAAGGTTGAGGCTAGACCTCAGAAGGACGAAGAAGTGCTTGGAGTCAGCTGCACTCCAGGAACAGGCTGAAAGCCTCTCACGGTGTGAACTCTGACCAAGTCGCTTAATCGAGAGCGCGGCTGTGGCGAGCATGAGCACCGGAACTGAGAGCAATTGATTCTACCTGTTCTTTAGAACCACCAGAGCGAACAGATAGGAAATGAGCCCAGGAGAGAAAGCGCAAAAAGCAAAACTGATCTTTATCTAAAAAGGTGCAAGCAAACCGCACACGGCTTTGAGCTCCAGAAGACAAGGGCAAAGAACCTACTCGAGCAACTGACAAGAAGGCGGCAAGAAAATTTAAGCGGCTTTCATAGTCGAGGTGGACGGCCGGCTCAGATAAAGAGCAAAAACATCCAGAGGAGTTTTCCTTTCATGGGAAATCGGGGCCTCGATGCACCCTCAGCGAGGTCCAACAGCATAATTATCACATTCAAGTGCGATTGTAACAGACTCAGCATTTCCATTACTCTCCTCTTCGCTCCCGTGCGAAACTTAACACTAGAGAGAAAACCTAATGTCGTCGAAACCACTTTGTGATTTATGATCGAGCAGGACGGTGGCTGGTGTGTGAATGGACCAGACAAGTCATCGTCCAGCTGTCGGCTTTTACAGAAAATGAGATCCATGCCTGCGCATACCGGAGGCCCGCTTTCGAAAGTATTCTGAGCTCGCACCCTTGTCCTATTACCATTTCTAATTGCAGACACTTTTGGCCTAATTTTCGGATAGAAAAGGAGTTTAGCATACGACAAAGACAAGTCGTGTTGGGAGAAAAAGAGGGAACGGACTTTAAACGGAATTGGCAGCAGTGATGCTTGGCTGATCTAGTCAACCGTTATCAGCCTTCGCAATCTACACCACCGCATGTGGTCATCGGCAATGCAATTCACAAATAATCAGATCCGGGCTGGATAAGGAGCACGGCTTGATCATACAGTGAACCACAGGAGATGAACTGATATCGAGGAATGGTTCATTATTCCGCAGAAGACAGTGAGGAATGCGTTCACTGTGAAGAAATTTCATGTAAAAAAAAAAAAATTTTAATTGCACAAAATAAAAACCCTTTTACTCAGAATTCAGACATTAAGCAGTTGGAAAACCACCTCATTATTGCTGTAAGCTCTGCCAACAAGTACAGGAACCAAAGCACAGTTCGCACGGACGTCTGAATCGAGCACTTTCCTGACGTTTGTGGCGTCGGAGGAGTGCGGATCAAACACCAAATGTTCTTCTACACACTGGAGTGAATCAGACTGTCCACACAGGTGTTCAGCCAGCTGTGCGTTCGGATGGTATCAAAAAAACAACACATGCAGCTTTTTCTTAGTGTCAATTTCTGCCGAAATCCTGATTATAGCAAAGAAAATGCCTTCACTGCGTTTACACCCTGTTAGTTTACTGCTCTGGAAGACCGCATTTATCCCATGATTATTCAGTGTGATCCCAAGAACGACGTCAAGGTTCAGGTGTAATAAAAACACTGATCTATATTTCGCGAATACAGTGAAGGATGAAGCACAAACCCCACAGGTAAAAAAACGATCTGGACCGTGATTACTGCCCCCCGCAGGTAAACACACAGAACTACAGTCTGGGCTGCAGGCTGGAGTTGAACAGAGGGGAAACAAACGTGAACGTAACGTCATGCTAAAGTCAATCAAATGCTACAAAATGCTCTACGTCGCTCAAAGCACATTCATTTATCTAAGAGTTAAACCCCTGTGGACAAGGCCTAAAGCTCTAAATAGTACTGATATGAACAAGAACTCGTACTGCAGCGGTATTAACATACGGACATCAATACTTAGGTTTTCATTATGATCCTTCATAAATATATAGCCTAAAATATACCCATACAGGGTCTGCATATGATGAGGTTACAACGACCAAGCATCAGAAACACTAACTTTTACTGAGTGGCAGCAATGGTGTACAGCTTAAACGTTGCGAAAACACACGACACAACCATAAAACGTAAAAGTGCTGCTGTGAGAATGTCTGTACAAGTAGATTCAACAAGAAATCGGAGCGATGTTTTTACAGGCTGCCGAAAGCTAAAGGGAAGCAAATAGATTGGTGCAATTTACAGAAACAACTGCCTGTAGTAGGCAAGGGAAACTGCTAAACTGGGAGGAACACAAATGTGTACATGAACATGAATACAACAGATGTGTTGCCACTCACTCCGACTGAGGGACTGTGTTTCGCTGGAACAGTGACATCAAAGCATACTTCCTATATATATATAAATAAATAACTCAATCATACACGATTACAGACCTATACACTGTGACTGTTTTTGTTGTAGTTGCACATACGTATACTACACTTCACCAACAGTAGTATGGGTATACGGCAATGTGGGCCTAATGGTTAAAGAGGTTGCATTTCGTTGTGGTGCTTGCGTGTGTTCACAATGACAAATAGTCACTTTCACTTTCACTAACCGCTAATTATGCTCAGTGCTGGAAGAAACATGCAGCTGGTCACTGTTCTTCATGCGCTGACAAGATCAACATGTTCAGAAAAGCATATTAAGACATGACAGTTTACTATAATAAGGATTAATGTTGTCACATTGCCAAGCTCTGCAATTAAAGTAAGAAATTGTCCAAGAAGCCAAAGACTGTGTGAACAAGCTCTTGCTCACGGTCACTGCTAACTTATCGAACTACGTCAGCTGATCCAGAAACACATTTCTCTGAAAAAACGAACATACAGGCACACGGTTCATCGGAGAGAAAAGATCAAACGCATAAAACACGTTCAGCCTCCAATGTTAAGCTAATTAGCTCATCCCAAGACGCTGCTCTGGGGTCAAAACGGTTTCGGTCATTATTTTTAAATAACATTTTTCTGCTTTTAGGGGCGGAGAACTGTTACAATTTATTGCACTTCATTTGTGGTCGTCACCGAATAAGACATAACATGTCCAGATGCCCATGGTAAGATCCACCAGTCCTTCCCCAAGGTTCATAAACGATCTGTTCGTTTACTCAGTAACTCGTAATGACGCTAAACTCCAGATGATCCAGAATACACATTCAAACTAAACACCACGGTGATGTTTACACAGGACTGAAGCTACATATTCCTTCACCTTTTGTTTTCCTTAAGCATTGCGTTTAATAAGAGAATGAAGTCCGCGCATGTGTGTATAGTACTTTTCCCCCTCAGAGTGGCTAACTGAAATGTGCACTGTGCCACGTCTATGCAGAATGAGCAGAATTCAGACAGATATTTTTTGGGCTGTTAGCGGTTCAGAAAAACGCCACTTTTATTCTCATTATTAATGTAGAACTTTGCAGGAAAAGACAAACCCCTACTCTGGAAAAGCTAGGAATTTTCATTAAATGCAACAAACAAACATAAAAAAAAAACAAACACTTTTTTACACAAATTTAAGCTAATAAAAGTTCAAGGATCATCCTAAATGTATTTCATAAATTTGACACTTGCACACACGTGGGGACAACCAAAGAAATAAAGTGAAAAGTTCAATATTCAAGTTTTTTGAAACATTTCACAATAAGCAGGTGAACGAGAAGCAGGTAAGGAATTCTCGATTAAGTATGAAAGGAGCGGCCACCAAAGGCTCAGTCGGTGCAAGCAAGGATGGGCCATGGCTCACTAAACTTCATTAGTGGACTGTCAGTTCAAAAAGAACATTTCTCAAAACGAGATTACAAAGAGATTACATCTTCCATCATCTACAGTACACAGTACTGTAAAAAGAAATCAGGAGAAATCTCAGTCCACTAGGACAAGGCTGGAAACCTGCCAGCAATTCAGATCAAGCTCTGAAGTCTTGGATCAAGCAAAAACACCGTAATTGTAACAGTTCGTGTCCTCAGTGCCCGAATGATTTAACAGTGTAATTAAAAGGAAAAGTGACGCAACACAGTGGTAAACACACCTCCTGAGTGTGTTGCAGGTGTCAAATTTTACATATATGAATGAACAAAATACTTTTGATAAGGGAAAACAATGGAAATCTTTTTATAAACTTTTATCAGTTAAATAAAAGTTCAAGAAAGTTTTGAATCCCAACTTTTCTGGAAATGGGGTCTGTAGTTACTGGGGGTCTGGAAAGGCTAACCAAAACTTAGCGATACTTTCCACTCTCTCACACAGGAAGCACAACGTTTGAAAAACTGACTGTACATTGCGAGCAGTTCCCCTAGACCTTCTCCACAGCGTTCTCTGATTAAACGTATGACTGGTCAATAAACTGTGCTTTAAACTATGACGGGGTGAGCAAAAGTCCAGACGGGCCTGGATAAAACAGCACAGGATGAAATACAATCCGGCCCTCCACAGGGTGGGAGAGCTCAAAGCCGAGGATCGCAGATGGCAGCTGGAGTCACCCACATATACTTAACGGTTCAGGCCGAAATCCTTTACACTCGGAGTGAAACGTATCAGCCAAAAAAAATGCCAAAAAGGATATAAAGGCGTAAGCCCACATGATTAGACACAGCTCAACATGGCTGTAATGGATAGTGAGATATCAAACATCAGGTACAATCATTTTATTTCAAACCATTGTTTCGCGCTGAAACACCGACCTGCCATGTCCGTTGTCGGGCGTCACGTTCAACTTTCAGACGACACACGTGCAATGCATCCAACAGCCAACTCACAAGAACCATAAAGTATTTACTAGGAATGCACCAACGATGGATTTTTATGGCCGAGTCACATTCCAGTTCCCTTACAGCAAAGATGGTTGATGGGTGATTTTTTTTTTTTGCCTGTTTTTAATTAGCTTTCTTTTAACCTTAAGCACAGCGTGTGGGCAAAACCAACACATGAAACACACGGGCACATTCCCAGTACCAGCTATTGACTGTTAAATGAGCCAAACTGGTATTTTAAACTCGTGAATGAAAAATAAGTAGCCTGTTTAAACAGTGAAAGTGTTTTGATATAGGTGTACGAGCTGCAGCCAAATATTCACGTCATCAAATCACAAGACCTGCCAAAATAAATGTAATAAACTGGCCGACTGCCAATCCCATCCCTTGATTCAATTTGATTATGATCTTGGCCGATTCCGATTCTCTCCATTTCAGGTTATTTACGAATAACAGTACAAAATTAACACTTGACAAAATATTCAATAAAGCTCCTAAAAGCTGCATTTGTTAAAAATGACAGAACTGCTTAAGCAAACACACACACAAAACATGCAGGGTCCTAGTGCTAGTATGAATGGGCCTGACCATGTTGGTATAATGCAGTAAAACTGGAAAATACCATCACAAAGCACAAAGCACAAAGAAGACTGAAGCTCTGACGCCCTGTCCTTACAGGAAGACTAGACCTAGACTCCAAACACTATATCCACTGGTGTGTGAGGTCAGTTTGGTAAAAGATTTTTACAGTGAAAGGGGGTGGGGGTGTTCTCCTGAGCTACTACTGTAGTGGCTATACTGCACCTAAGAGCTGTTTGCCATTTGCCATTAAACAACAGGAAAAGAAGAAGAACGTGCTACTACCAGGGTGTGGTAAAACCTGGTAATCGGGTACTTTGAGATGAAAAGGAGAAACATGCAAAGTCAAAGAGTACTACAGCTGATAGGGGTGTGTGTGGCCCGGATTGGCCTATTGTCGCTTTGGAGAATGAGGGGGAAGGGGCCCAAACTGTTTGCCATCAGTGACCGATGATGGTCCATCGGCCCAACCTTCGTATTAACCCACCACTGCAAGTCACTTCTTGAACACCAAGCACACTTTGCTACAGCAATGTCAAAGTCAATGTTACTAACATTTTCTTTTGCAAATTGCTTGCAGTTACACACAATGACCAGAGAGGCCACATCTCCCAAGCTACACTTTGCTACTTTAACAAGAGTCTTCATTCATGCCTTGAACTTTAGTGGTTAAAAAACGGCTAAGGGGCAAATTGTACTCTGGAAATAAACACTAAGCATTAAAATAGTGTGACTGGAACTACTGGAAATACACTTCAAAAATATTCTAGACATGTTCCCTGAAATTTGACAGAGGATGTCACATACAGTTCCTACCTGAAACATCTAAACACCTTCAGCTTTTGGCACCATAACACCAGTCACTGCTATGTGAACGTCTATGTCTGATACTCTTACAAGTCAAAACGTTGCATGTTGTTTAAATGCGAGAGGGGGGGGATCCACGGGGGGGTTGGGGGGTGTCCTGCATAACTCATAAAAAGCACACACCGGCTGCGTGAATAAAGCGGCAACAGGACATCCAGCCAACTCCGTTCTCCCATTAATGTACATAGCTGGAGAAATAAAAGGAGGATTGTGCAGAGCTTTGAGCTGTTAACTGCTCAGCACTTTTCGTGAGTAAAACACCATGAAAACGGCTACAGCCTAATGGGTCTAATGTCCTGAAATAAAACGGCAACAGCAGGAGAACTGTTAGCAGTGGGAGAGCCCCAGTTTGTGCGGGCTAGAAACACAGAATCGTCCTGGAGATAAAGACATTTCCCTAAAGAGAGAAAACTCTTTCAGACGGAGATGAATTCCCTTTCATCTGGGGCCCTTAGCAACCACTTCTGGTTGCTCACCTGTTGCTAAGAGGACAGATATTCAACATTTCACACTCGACAGCTTAAGAGGAAATAATGCGGAGAGAATAAAACAATTGCCTCGCACGGTGGCAAACAAAACAGCAATCAATCAATCCGGGAATAATAGATGCGCCTGGGGCTGCGATCCACAGGCGCAATCAATGCTGCCTAATAAGCAGAGAATATGCAAATCAAGCTGAGAAGAAACCAATCACTTGAGGTAGTGCAAGGAAACTGGAGGCCAAAGCTGGCTAGTATTGATAATACTCAATACTGGGTTCCATGTACATCCCAGTACAGCGGAACATGGTGTTAAAGTAAGCATGACGTTAACGTGCACGTGTCCTAGGGGTGTAAATCAAGTTTTGATTCGATCTGATTGGATTATTTTAGACAAAAATCGGATACATTTCTGATACATTACAATCTGCAGTAATGTGATTCGGTTCGTTGCGATTCAGTTGATTCGGGCGGAAACTGGGGTCTGCAGTCAGTTTGAAATCTGATCAAATCTGTTACATTTACATCAACTCACACGTGCAAACACATGAGAACGTGAACATTATTATTAAAGGTCAAATACAGCAGCGTCATCATAAGCAAATGCAACTTTTTAGAACAAAAACACAAATCTCTGTAACATGAAGGAGAATTTTTGTGGAATGAACACACTTGTCACACTGATACATTGAGCACTGCTTTAACCCTGATGCACCAATACAGACCGATTCTGTCACACCCCTAATGCATCGCGAGACGAGACTGCTGGTCTTTAATGGACCCCACCATTCACCAAAGGGAAGCTTACAGCAGACAGAAACTAGATGTTCAAAGGTGAAACTTGCATTTGCATTCATTTAGCACCTGCTGTTATCCTGTGACAAGCAAAATGCCAAAACACCCCGAAACGGTCAGACAGATCACACTGCAGTTCATTCAATTTATATCAATATTGCTGAAACGGAAAATCAATAAGGTCACGTGACACCTATGGGATGACAAAGCTTCCCCTGCCCACTCCCCACTCCAGATATGGATATTAAAAGCGGATAGATCAGCTGATACGGATTTATTTTCCTTCCTGTTTTTACTTTTAAACTCACTAAAGCTTTAAGCGTAAAATTATTTTACTGAAAAATGGGACTTTAAAAAAAAAAAAAAAGCACAATAACTGTACAATGTTTAAACATGAGCGTGTAGTTAAAAAAAAAACATGGCAAAAGTACCCAAATGACCAAAGGATCACAAAATTAATTCTCTGAAAGCTTTCAAAAAAAAAAGAAAAAAAAGAAAGAAAAAAAAGTCAGACACAGTGCTTAGGTGCACATTAAGTATACAGTAACCAAAAGGATTAGGGAATGGGGCATGATCAGCTTTTTCATGTCTTTAATATTTCATCGGCACAATTTAGAGTTTTTTATGTAAAAAAAAAATCACAATTTTAAAAAACGCTCCCGTTTCAGGAGCCAGATTGTTTCATTGTCTTCAGTTTTAAGTGGGAAAGCTGGAACCAGTAAAGCAGGGCTTGTGAATGAGCAGCCTAGCAAGCGACATTCAAGTCTTGAGCCTGAAAAAACTGGATGTGCTGGTGTTAAAAAACAAAGTTAAAAACAAACAAAATAAAAATGCATTTAAATCTAAACTGCAACACTGGTCAGAGAAATTGCAATTATTTTTCTTAATTTTACTATTTCATCCGATGTCATACAGTTACTTTTAATATTGCATAAATATAGAGGAATGAGGAGGTCGACATCGCACAAACAATTCTTTAAGAAACGTTCACAATATTTATTTCAGCACACTGGTACTAGGGCTGGGCGATACGGCCTTTAAATAATATCCCAATATTTTTAGGCTATATTGCAATTCTGTGTGTGTATATATATATTTATATATAAAATTGCAACATTTAGCCATCTCTGATAAAACACTTCATAAATGATCAATTTAACCCACTGATGCAAACAATCACATCATTAAGATGATCCTAGAAGCCCCTGCAACATTTGTGAAGTTTTTATTTCGTTTTACCACATCCCACACAGATCAAGCCATGAAAGATGAGTAGGTTTGAGTATATTGCTCGAATCTAAATGTTGTCAAACATTAACAAATTCCAACAGCTACAGTACATTATTTGAACATTTCTCAATCTGTGATATACTCAGAAAACTATACTGAACGCAGGGAGCACACACACCTAGAGCAGTGGGCAGCCAAACCCCTGCAGTGCCTAGGAAACAATTAGGGGTTTGGTGCCTTGTTCAAGGGCGATTCGGTGCTGAGGGAGTGGAAGACGCTGTTCATTCATTCTACCCTCCCACATTTTTCCTGCTGGTTCAGGGACTCAAACCAGAGACCCTTCAGTCACAAGCCTGCTTCTCTGACCTTCAGGCCACGGCTGCCCACAAAGACATGTTTTTTTTTTTAATATTCATACACATGTGGTTTAACAAGTGAAGCCACTGAGGAGGACGTATGATATGATGTAATGTACCATGATCATGATAAATACGGTCATATTCCACAGCCCGATACAATACCTGCTGTTACATCTGTGCCGTCTTTAGTGACAAACACAATTAGGCCTGAATCAAGGGTTTTTTCGGACAACTGTGGCACCACGTAAACGGTTTTCTCTGCATTGGTTTGAATTAGACGTCTTCGTTGGCTTTCAGGAGTTGTGTGCGAAAACCTGATGAGCGCAAACAAAACGCCTTCAACGCATTTATATGCTGTTAGTTCAATGTTCTGGAGGACCGGATCTTTCCCATGATTCTTCAGGGATCAGTTGGTATATTTCGCCACATGTTAAAGCCGACTGATCCGTAACTCACTAATACAGTAAGGGAGGAACCTCAAACCCTCGATTGCCTGATCACTGCCCCCTACAGGTAAACACAGAATTACAGTCTTATAGGTAAGATACCTAGCAGATAACTGGCAACATTGGAAACCCTTTAGCATAATGTCTTACAAAACTAAAAGCAAGAACTGCAACAACAAACAGAACTTGTTAATGTCAAGAACATGACTAAGTCATGATATTGGTCATTTCTCCAAGTGTTCGTCTCTTGTGGTAATTCAGAGAAGCATTTTGCTTGAAAGCAGAAAAAAAAAAGATTCTAAAGAGCTGCGATTTGTTTAAAACCTCCAAAGAAAGGGAATGCGATCCAGAGGCTAGCAGGAGTCAGCTAAACGCCTGTGAGGAAAGCTACTGGGTCATGCTTTTAAAAGAGTCATCTGTCAGCTCTACTTCACTGCTCCTTCACTTGCAAGGACAACCAACCTGCGCAGATCAAATTACTTATGTCAAGCCATTCAAACACGGCCATTGTTCTTAAGCATGTGTTCTGCTGTCCCACCCCCACCCCCCACCCCCTTACCAGGAGCAGTTGCTAAGCTCTGACATTCAATCAGACCTGACGCTTGAGTAAATTCTACTGCTCTATATTGCCCTTCTCTCATTCTCTCTCTCTCGCTCTCTCTCTCTCGCTCTCCCATGAACACACACACATGTAACAGTGGCAAATCACAACTGATAATCTTTAACGCTCCAGACGCTCTCGGAGCCAGAATGCAGGCCAAGCACTAAAAAAAGGCCTTAAGGCATCAATACAGGGCTTCAGAATCAACGTCTGAAGCCAACTTGAAACACTTCATCTGCTCGTAATGATTTTCAGGGGGAGCAGCTCAGAAAGAGAAGCACAAGTGAAAGGTGTCACATGTTCTCCACCTGCAAAGACAGAGTGAAGCCTATGGCAAAAGAGGAGGGAGGGAGGGAGGGGGAGAGAGAGAGAGAGAGAGAGAGAGAGAGAGAGAGAGAGACAGAGAGAGACAGAGAGAGACAGAGAGAGACAGAGAG
>JBBPDA010000039.1:3396234-3426791 GCA_037974385.1 Arnoldichthys spilopterus | reverse complement strand
AGAGAAAGAGAGAGAGAGAGAGAGAGAGAGAGAGAAAGAGAGAGAGAGAGAGAGAGAGAGAGAGAGAGAGAGAGAGACCGAGAGAGAGGGAGAGACCGAGAGAGAGGGAGAGAGACGGAGAAAGAGACAGAAAAAGAGAGAGACAGAGTCAGAGAGTGAGAGAATAAATATGTGGGGAAGGGCTGAATTCTCCTCCCCCCACTCCTCTACACCACCACCTCCCAGTGTGACTGCTAGTCATTCACCAACAACAGTATCTATTACAATAATAATCCACATTCTTGTCAAGGTCACCCTCTTGAGAAGAAGACGAGGTCGGGCTGCAGAAGAAATCCAGATAAGCAGCTAAAGAAGCACAGAGGATTTCTCCCTCTTTAGCCCACTGCTTACCCATGCACCTTATCTTGCACCAAATAGATCCACATGTCCAAATCAGTAAGCTCCAGAATCAACAGTTTGTAAAGCTACGGCATCCCCTTAAACCACAACTCCACTTCTAAATATCCCACTAATCCGATCCACTTCAGACAGAGGGAAAACACAGACCCGTTCATCCAAACAGTGTCATCATTAATGCTGCTTCCAAACCTCTCAACTACTGCCGCTTTGCCTGGTTTTACTGAACAGCAGCGGTGCAACGACGAACCGATCTGTATCGATAAAACATCCGACACGATCTGATGTATCGATGTGACCCATAAAAATCGATGTGTTTGTTCTCACCACAATTATTCTGCCTTCATTTCACCGTGAGCAGTGTTTTGTACTGAGAAGCTGCTTCTGCACATGACCACACTGCTGCATTCGACCTTTAATAATAAAATGTTCACATTATAATGTGTTTGCATGTGTGAGCTGATGGAAATGTAGCAGATTGTGAAAATTTTCATCATATTTCATACTGACTATAGACCAACCGCAATCGCAATAAACCGAATCTCATCTCTATCAAAAATGTATCAGATCACCGGCTAAAAATAATCAGATCGAATCAAATCGTGATGAAACTTGGGATTTACACCCATAGTAAACAGTAGAATATAAAAAGAAGAGGGGAAAATATTAGGGGTGGAAAAATGTATTGATCTGTATTGATGCATCGACCAAAATGGTGCACAATCTGATGTATCGGTGTAAATTTTGGAAAAAAAAATGGATTTTACTGTGCTGTTGTGCATTTGACCTTTAACAATAAAATGTTCACATTATAATTTGTTTACATGTGTGAAAATGAAATCTCGTCACATTCATACCGACAGCACCCCAGTATCCAACAGAGTCAACCAATCACATTGCTGCAAATTTTGAGGTAAAGAACATGTATTGAATCGTTGGCTAAAATAATCTAAACAATCGTAACGAAACTCGTAATTTACACCTCAAGATCAAACATCGTCCATATCCATCGGCGAGTACTTACTTCACCCGAGGAGAAAATTACAAAGGAACTGAACAAAAGACAAACCAGCACTTGGCCATCAACCAATCAAAACGTTCATATCGCCGCTGTCCAACAACAACAAGTGTCTACAAAACAGGAACTCAACAGGAGAAGGCAAAAATGTTTCTAACTTCTAAGGTTTTTTGGTTTTAGAGCATTTCTAGAAGCCTGTTTATCATCAGGTTTCACACAAGGTAAAGATCTGCTACAACACAAATGTGGAAAAACACAAATTCCAACAGAAGTGGTTTTCTCTGGACGGAGACGATGTACGGCACCTTTTTTAGACGGCGTTACCGTTTTCTCAGATGAACTTTTGTAAGGCCGCCTTTCAAGGCAACTTGTTATTCAGCCAGTGAGATTTCCCTAGAGACCTCAGCCTCCTGACTATTTATAGAAGTCATGCATTCGCTGCTTCCTCTAAACAGCCAAGCCTCCATGTGGGTGGTACTACCTCCAACAGACACAACATATGTGGGCTGCAGTAAGGAAGCGTTTTTGTCAAGCTTCTGCAGAGAATTTCATCTTCCACAATGAACTTTGGCCTCAGGGGTTAAACCAACTCGCCTCTGAACTCGCCGGTCACATGACTTATCGGCGAGATACCGCTTATCAGGTTTCATCACATTATTTGAGGCAATTGGTGGACCAAAGGGAGCGGAGTCGCCAGCAACAACTGGATCTACGCTTACAAGTCGATCATGCGCTTTGCTGGATGGGTGCTTTGTTATAGAAACGCCTACTCTAGAGTAAGACTGATCTTATTGCCAAACACGTTCCTGCCGTGGCTTCTCTGTAACCGAGTCTTTTATAAAGAAGGGCCGAGTTCACTGGGGTCAAAAAGCTTCCATAGAGTGTTTTTTTTCCATGATTCATGGCACGGAACCAACGTTGTAGACAACACAACTTCCAACCTAGAGCAAGCAATCCATTACTTTCAACTCTCCCCCACTGCGACTTAACTTTATGACTCAACCCTTTAAAACGCTGCTCCCATAAGATACTACTACGTATTGCTTATACAGCTACTTGCTGATCATTATCTTTAAAAAGTCACACCTCAAGTGTTGCTGACGATCCCGAATACGGCTCAGGATACGCTTGCATCGGCATTTCTCTCAAATTTCACTTCATTTTAGCTTCAGTGACTCGTTGTCGACCCAACAATCCAGCCCTGGAGTGAAGACCACATCTGTTAGCTCTGCAGCCAGACGGATTCTCACCCAGCTAATTCACCGGGCCACCCAGCAGAGGGGAAAACAGGACATGGCTGAGAGCACTCAGCACTACTCCACAAGTGGCAATGGCTCTCATGTGACCTTTGAGAACTAAAAAAAAAAAAAAATGTTTTTGTTGAGAAAATGCGTGTTTTTAATGACTAGCCTTCAAACCGAGCCCTAACCACCACGCAGTCCAGCTTCCAATGGGTATCGGACACCACTCCTTAAGGGGCACCATGCTCACTTCTTAATTTCTCTCAGTAGCATAATCTCCTTTTGAAAGCCCTTGTAGGATGAATTAGGGAGACCCCCACACTCAGTGTGTGGAGAAGAGGGGGGTGGCAACGAACACAAGGGCCTGCTTGTTGTGGATTATCATAGGAAATAAAATCCTTTCATCGAACCCTGTGACGATTAACGCAGAGGCCCAGTCTACATGCAGCGGAGCGCTCATTTTCACTGCGCTCTGAAACGAGGCTTGGCTTCACTTCGTGGAAGGCCGCACAAGTTTACTAAAGACGCATCATATTAGTCACGCCAAAGATAGAAGATCTTCGCACCGGATATCTCCGTTTTTCATGTTCTGTTTCACTATGTATTAGGAGAGGGAGGCACTGATGCTGTGAAAATGGGCTGATGTAATGAAAAGTGTATGTGGAAAACACTGACATCATAGTGACCTGCCAGTACATGCGGTTTTACACACTGTATTATCAGGGGTTTAACAATGAATCGATCTGTATCGATGCATCAACCAAAATAAAGCACGATTCAATGTATCGATGGGACATAAAAGTCGATGTTTTATCATCATTTTACTGCGAACAGTGTTTTGCACTAAGAAGCGGCTTCTGGTTATGACGTCATTGCTGTACGTGAGCTTTAAATAGGAAAACGTTCACATTATATTGCGTTTGCATTTGTCAGTTTATGGAAACGTAGCAGATCGTGTGAAATTTCATCCCATTTCTCACTGACTGCAGACACAGTATCTGAACGAATCAACCGAACCGAATCACTAAATACTGAGACATCAAAAATCGAACCGTTGGCTAAAATAATCAGATCGAATCGTTTTACCCCACTATGTATTATTCATGCATGTATATATTATGACCGTCTACCTTATGTAGCAATATGGAGGATTTACAATTTCTATAGAATTACAACAGCAGTAAAGTTAATGAAATGCAAACACTTCAGCGCAGTAGCCCAACACTAAACATGTGCAGAAATAGATCACGAAAAATTCATACAAACCTCAATATTGCCATTTATTTCCATTTAAAAAAATCATCTCAACCTTTACTAGCGCTAAAGTAGGAGTGTAAATCACAGGTTCTATCATGATTCAATACTACAGCGATTATTGAGCCAATAATTCAATCATTCTCAGAGCCTTTACCAGTGATGCAACTCTGCTGACACAGCTGGATTCTGGGGTCTGAAGTCAGCATAAAAATATGATAAACATTCAGGATCTCACACGTGCAGACAAATAATGTAACATTTTATTATTAAAGTCAAATACAGGAGCGTAGTCAGAAGCAGTAGCAACTCCTCAGCAGGGCTGTGCAACTACATCAATACGATCCAATCACAACTTTGGATTCCAACTATTGTGAAAACAAGATAAACGAGATACTGACAATATTAACCATGATTATGATTTTCGGTTAAATCAAGCAGCCCTACATCTCAGTACAAAACACTGCACACAGTAAAATACCAAATTGTGGAATTAACACATCGATTTTTGTCACATCGATACATCAGATACGATATTTTGGTCGATGCGTCGATACATCGATTCATCGGTTACACCCCTACGCTCAAGCTAGCCCTTCATTAGCTGTTCGAACGGACACCAATGGCTGGGAATGTTATTTACACCCAAAGTAGCAGTGCTTTAAGCTGCATGTGCTGGACATTGTAAAAGAGTAGGACTTGCTGTGAGCAGCCCAACGTGTGAACAACCAGCTTCCGTCTTTGTCGGACACATTTAGATATTTGCTCAAATTTTCATGGAGGATGTTTGTGCAAATTGAATTAACTGGCACAATGGATTCGGGGGGCTGGCGAATTAATCAAATGTCTGGTAAATTAAAACAGCCATGATGTGCAGAGCCAGATTTTCCCCTAACGGAAACCCCGCGTGCAGCCTAAATCAGGCTAAGCTTTCAACCTAATTAGCGTAACCTGACGAGCGGCACCATCTGAATGTGGACTGCCTACGCCAAGGCAGCCGAACGGATAAACAGCCGAGGAACGGTGTTGTACATACAGATGGGCTTGTTTGTTGGATACACTGCTCCTTGTAAAAGAACATCACTTCTTTTGTTTTCCCTCGTCTAGAGGATATGGCCTAATAGTTTCGAAGACACCAGCAGGCACAGAAGCAAAAGAAAATAAAGAATCTCTGTTAAATCAGCGCCACTCGCCTCATGGTCACGTTTGATCAGAAGCGCCATGCTGTGCTGCCAGTGAGTCACGCATCAGAAGAGAATGCCTGTATGGAAGTCGGTTTGTAAATGTTGCGTCAAACATGCAAATCCTCTACTGACAGCACGCGCTCCCTTCAGAATAAATCCCAGTGTGCATCATCGCTTTGATTCAGTCGCAGCGTAAGCAAGACTACGGCTTCTTCTTTTCCTTTTTAACCTGGCCGACTCAAAATGCAGACTTCGCAAATCACGAAAGTGATGAAACGAGGCAAAAAAAGACGACTCTAGAACTGTGGCTGCGAACTAAACGCCTCTTACGCGAGGCTGCGCCGAAGTCTAGCACAATACCATCTAATCTTCTTAAAGGAATCTTTCCTGTGACACTAACCTCATTAAGGCAGGAGTAATTCAATCCTCAGCACAAAGATGTCAAACACAGCAACAGACTTGTTAACCTTCGGGTCTTTTTGTCGGTTAATGTTTTGATGGAAAAACGAGACCCGGAGGAAGACTGAAAAGGGGTTGCGGATTTTTACCCAGGCTCAAAACAAGGTGAAGACGGTTCCTCACGACTGGGGGTAGAAGGGAGGACGACAATGGCCCCAAACCTTTAAATTAGATAACTGAAATTAAAAGACGACGATTAAAACTGCTTCACGTCGTGTTGGCAGCAAATTACGCTTTTTAAGTGTTTATATTGAAGCAAACTCAAGACAGAGAAATGTTTGTGGAGCCAGGAGACTGGGAAGAGAAGCTGGGCAGCATGAATGACTAATCGCTTCAATGAAGACAAAAAAAAAAAACCTAAACACATTAAACGCATGCTGGTGCATTAGCACTCAAATCTGTCCAATCTGAGAATGACAGCTGGTTCGGACAACAACAGAGGTATTTAAAATATAGATACTAAAGAAAATTTAAATAATTAAATACTGGAATGTTAATAATATAAAAAAACATCATCTAAACATTCCAGAGTCAGTAACTGTGTGTTTCACACTCCGGGCCATATTTACACCTTAACGCTCGATTCCACTGCTATAAATCAATAAAAAAACAACCAGCTAGCAAACAGCTACTAGGAAAGTATGTGCTACGTGGCCACGACTTCTGTGCAAAATCATGTCGGACGAGATGATGGACAAGAGCAAGACACACAACCTCAAAACCCTGAAACCTGACTAAACAAGTGGAAAAAATAAAAGATCCAATCATCCAGTCAGTATTTTACAGGTTACAGCATTATACTCCTAGCTCAGCACTACTCACACTACTATAATTACCAATAAACATCAACTTTTCATAATTCCCCATTATTTTAAATGTTTATCTTAGCCATTTCTTTCATCGACGTTTTTCAATTTGTAGCAGTTTTATACATTTATACATCCCCTTTTGCGATCTCAACAAGGCAGAGACATGCACAAGCTGCAACACTGTCAGATAAGGAGACAGAGGAGTCTAGTGGATGCTTTTTTTTTAGCTTGTTTGCTAAAGGAGGATCAAACTTCATGTTCCACTGCTAACTAAACGGGTCTACTCCATCGTGAGTGAAATGGCTACAATATGGTAACAAAGATCACTGAGGATGTGTTAACTTGAGTCATTTCAGTGTTTTAAACTAAATTCACATAGATACGGCAAAGCAACACAATTTAGCTAATCTGCATTCACCACAAACTTTGACTTGATAATCACAATTCACAAACGTTTCCTATGTGTAGTGGCAAAACAGGACATTTTTTTATATTTTCCGGCCAAAAGTTTCCAGAATATTCTGGAAGTCCCAGCATTTAAAGTGAACAGAGAATGTTCTTGAAAACAGATACATTTTAAAATGTCAGTGTCCTGAGCAAATAAGCTAAGTTTTTGTGGAACAACAGCTAGTTTCTATTGACTTTAGGCTTAAGGGATTGGGAACGCAAACTTTGTACTTTAACTTCGTAAAAATAAAATAGTTACATAGTGTTTTCTTGTGCAAACTTTACATTTTGCGTTGACAAATACGCACTGAGGTTTTTTTTAAAAAATAAAGGTCGTATTTCCCTGGAAAACTAATTATCGATAAATAGATAAAAAATATGACATCGGCATCAGCCCACCCCTAGTGAATCCCTAGACAGAATCTAGGAATCCGGACAGTGTGTGTGGACCTCAAAGGACGCTGGCTAGAACATTTGTGTGTTCGTTAGACACAACAATCTAAATTCTGTCCTGTAGCTGAAGTCGTCACATTCCATAGTGTGATTAAAAAGGCAATTTCCCTGGTCTCGATCTCACTCCTGAGGGCCGTATGAACCGCACCAAGGGGCTTCGCAATTATCTGGTCTGAATGAGGCGCGTTCGAGAAGGGGAAATGCACAAACGCACAGTGCACTGGAGACCGGGATTAAGAAGCACTGGTCTATTTCGTTGGCTTTCTCCGTGCCTGCCCTCTCTAATTTCACCAGCTCAATGAAGCCAGGCCCTGACAAGCTACTCAGTGTGTAGGAGGTTAAAGACTTCATCCATTCACAATAGTATCCCCCCTTCTCTGCCTCTTCCATTTTGTCTGCTCGTTTTCCCTCACTCATCCCCCTAGCCCTGAAGTGCCCTCTTCTCTCAACAGACCCGAGCAGAGCTTCCAGCCCCGCAGGGGTGTGAGGGGGGGGGGGGGGCCTGAGGGAGGGAGGGGAAAGCACTGGGACTGAGATTCATGGTTTATTCTTGGTGCACTAACCAGACCTGCTCCACATCCATCCAACTCCTATTTAGAGGAGCTGCAGCAACTCGAGGCATTCAACAGTTTTGGCCTTCTTTCATTTATCAGTCTTTGTTTGTTTATCCCCCTGCTTTGCCCTCTAGCTTTCTCGCTGCTCGCACTGAAAGGTGAAATGAGGCATGCTGGAAATGTGCTGGCCGACAATGGAAGACAGCTGCTCTCACTACTCGAGCCTTTCATGAGCTGAATTAGCAGCGCGAGCTTTGCGCCCGCCCTTCCCCCCGCCGCTCGGCGCTAGCTGCAACGCTGATCCAGACACACTCGCGCTCGCCTTACAAAGCTGGGAGAGCAGGGAGGGGACGAGCACGCCTGAAAGGGCTTTGTTTCCTCCGATCGGTGATCGCTTTGACATGCAATGCCAAGATGTTTCACGACCTTGTACAGTTTTCCTCCCCGTTCACGGGGGATGGTTGGGGGGGGATTGGCGAGAGGCTGAACCGGTTCTTATGTTTCATATATAAAGATCTCGCGAAGGCAGCACCCGGTTCCTGGGTTCGGCCAAAACGGGCGGGTGGGGTGCGTACAATGGATATTTTAGAACTCGGCATCAAATTATGCAGCGGAGCCTCGGAAACACGGCGTAATTTATGTCTACAGCCTCAACGTAGCAGAGATTTCACACTTTGGAGACTGGAATGCAGGTTGCAGAAGTCACCCAGAGGTCAGCGGCTGAGCTCTCAAAATGGCACCATAATGACACGAGTCAGACTCTCTGGGCGAGCCAGGGCTCAAACATTTCATGACGGAGGCCATATCATCCTGACATTTCGAGCCACTCTGACACTGAACTAGCACGGCAGCAAACAATTACACCAGTAATCCCCTCATGTGTCCACTGTATTTTCGATCAGTAGAGCCTGTGTCACCTGGAAAGGCCTTTAAAGCGTTGGGCTTGAGGTTTTCTTGCTTTTGGAAACGCATGTTTTATTGTGTTTTGGTCTAGATCTGCTGTTTTTGACTTCAATATGACGTCACAATAAAAACGGCCACTACACTGTACTTACATACTTAACCTCATTACAGGGGAGGGGATCAAGAAGCTGAAAATGATTTTTCCATGGGGAAAAAATCTGTATTGGGAAAATGAGAACCATACAAATTTAGTTCGACGGCCAAATGGATCATGATGTGGAAATTAGTTTTGATAGGAAATGGCACTACCTCTACAAATGATCTCCAATACCCCGATATAACATGGAGAAATTTGGCTAAAAGTGCCTGTTCATACGCTATAATCAATTCCACGTTTGTGTATGTAAGCAGAACCAGATTTTATGATGATTAATGTAGTACATGTTGTGCACATGCCTTTTGACCACAAAGGTGGGAGTGTAAAATCAAACGTCGTAGTAACCATGCAACTACGCAGGTTAATGGCAAAACACCACTAAAATAAACAGAATGTGAATCCAACATACAGCAACCAATACCTAGAGCAAGAAGAAGAACTTTCACAGCCTGTTGCATCAGTCATATCATGACTAATAGCTCAGTTTATGACTCGTTTGTCAGTTTATGACTAGTAGCTCGTGTTTAACCAGATAATTTGAATATTTAAGTTTGTTAATTATGTTGGAATTTCTTTCTTCATAGTTTCATCTTGACTCAACCCTCACCAGAATTCTAGCAGCTGTGGATTCCTCACTATTTCAGAGTTCGATGCGTCATTAAAGGCTAAACACTCTTACAATATGCCTTTGCTTGTAGCCCCCTTACCTGTGAAAGACTGGAGAAGGGAAAGATGTTTCAACATTTTAACAAACACGACGAATAGACGAACGCGCAAAAATCGGCTGCACACGGCTGTTTTGACTTGTTGAAGGACACTAAAGTGGAACTGGCTGCATCCTTAAGGTTCATGTATATTCAATATTAAATACGCGTACAGATATATATACACGGACATAGCGTTTGGTCTGTACTCTTTGTTCCTTTTGTCCATGGTTTGTGCACGTTTTTTAAAAGCTTATCACTACGAATGAAACACCACCAGAAGTGGTGGTGGTGGTGGTGGTGGTGGTGGTGGTGGGGGAGGGGTGGTTGTTGGTGGGGTTGGTTGGTAGTAAAGCCAATAGTGTTCAGCTTGAACTAATTCATTTTAAAAATGGTGGAACTTTTTAAGTGGAGGCTGTTTTTTAAGGGTTTTTTTTATATTTTATTGAGGGATTTTAAATCCATATGATTACATGAATCTATATGAAACCAAAAGGACCACTAACATGAAATACTGTGATAACCTTCATGTAAGACATTTTTTATTTGCTGTATCCATAACTGTACTAAATGGAGACCATTGTGACACCACATGCGGTGTTACATTAGTAGCTGATGGCATCACAACCTTTGGCAGTTACTTTGACCTGGGAACCTGTTTGCCTATCCAACACGAGTGAGTGGTTTTCCCCTCAAGAAGAGAACTTCCTTATTATGTTACCAGAACTAAAGCTGTGTGATGTGAAACCTTTTCACACCACTTTTACACAAGCGTTCCTTTTTCACAACATTAGAAAGACAAGGTCGCGAGAACGCTTAAGAACGTCATAAAACAGCTTAAAGTTCTTTTCCAGCATTTAGAGGCCTGTTCCTCATATGCACATGAACAGCCTGTGCATTTCACTTCGTTTTGCTTTTAACTTACATTATCTGTACAGAAATCATCTGTTTGGGTTTTTACAGCTAGTTTTGACTATAAACATCGCAAATGCTGACTGTCCGAAAGACTACTAGTTCTACACGTTCCTTCAACAGAACGTTTCATTCAAGGTTTCTGACACACGAAAGAAATGTAGGCAACACGCGGCACTGAACTAACAGACAATGGCGATACTGTAGTCATGTGCCAGTGCAGATGTGTGCGATTGGTTTGTCGAACAGATCATGGTTTTATTCGTTATCTGAGGAAATGGACGTAATTATACAAACCTAAAGGCCAACAGAAACGAAGTAATTCCACCAGTTTCCATTCTCGTCCAGAACCAAACATCTGAGATCTTCTGCCTTTACATCCCCAACCACCTGCCTGCCACCATAATGCCATGGCACCGCAATATGTTCTTGCCAGGCAAGTCAGATCCAGCTTTTAGTTCCAGATCACAGTGCAATCTTACAGTGACGTTAGAGATTCTCAACAGTCTAGTGCCTTAGTCATAATGTGGAGTCTGAACTGTGGTGTGGACACTGGTTTTATTGCAGTAAACACTGCTATAATAAGACTCTTCTTTTGAAAACCACCCAAGACGTGAGGTTTGATTGCTATATGTGCCAGATCACCAGCTCTCAAGCTCTGTATGATTAGACTTCATTATCACTAAACTCCATTGAATAAAACTCGCCAGTAATGGACAATACAAAATACAATCACAACAGCAGCCCCTGTGATGTAATAAGTGCACTTTTTATGTAGAAACGCTTAATTTTTCAACCCTACCATATAATAAGCACAGCCACAATAAGTTGCTAAAATGACTGGCTCAAAGATGTCTCAAAATTGTCTTTTTAAACAATTAAAATGCTTGAAAAGAGCTTGAAACCTTCAGATGCCCTGATAATGTGTTTTCCCTCTTACAGCGAGAAACATTTTACAACTTCTGACAACTGAGTTCTTCTTCTCTGCAAAAACGTTGTTATTGTTGGGCCTTTCCATAAAATACAGTGGGAAAAACCTCAAATCATTAAAGTAAAAGCCTAAATAAGCCTAATAACGTAAGGTTGGTTTTGATACGACAGTAACGGTATTTCTAAAGAAAACACTGTTGATTATGGAATAAATATTTTTAACCGTCATAGTTGTGGGGTAGATTCTTCTTCAGAATGACGTTTGACAAAACACCACCACCAGCGACATTACAGGCCATTAAAAGCACTCACTGGCCTCCCTCCTCTCTACTCTCGGTTCAACATCCACTTCTAGCACACCACACGTATCTGTTCGCTAGATCTGCACAAAGACCCTCACTTCCCTGCACCAAAGAAAACTGAAGATTGTCAAGACATTTGCTAAGATTTGAAGGCACTTCTTTGAAATGTGAGGTAGGCTTTGCTCGGTAAAAGGCACTCCATCGAAAAACTCACTGCATGAGATTCAGTTGTCATCTCTTTGAACAGAAGCCTTTTGGCAACTGAAGGTGAAGCAGCACTTTCGCGGCAGAGCTTCTTAGAAAGACATCAAGGCATCAGTGCTGCAATCAAACACTCTGCTAAATGACAAATGAGTGGCGTGCACTTACCTTTTCATTTTTAACCTTCTTCAACGCTCGACATTCGCCATTATCCAGCTCCTCGGGTTCCGACTTAATGGCCAAGGGCACTATTCCTACAGATTCCAGGGCATTATTCCCATGCGGCTCTGACACAGCCATGTCTGCATTCTGTGCATTGTCAAAAGAGGTGCTACGTGTATTGTTCCCAAGTGCTTGAGCATTAGCGGCTACCTCTTTCTCAATAGCGACCACTGCGACCGCTCCGTCGCCTTTTTCCTTCTTGTTTTTCCCACTCGATACTTCCTTCTCCTTTTTGCTATTTGGTACGCCACGGGAGGCTTTCCCACCCTTCTCAATGCCTTTGCCAGGTGTGGAGTTGCTGGTGCCTCCTGAACTACCTGTTGTGCCAGTAACCTCCCCTTGGGTTCGTCCCTGATGCTCTTTTTTCTCTCCTGCTGGAGACTTGTTACTATTGTCTTTAGAATTCTTGTTGCGCTTGGATTTCGATTTGCTCTCTTTGCCTTGGGGGGCGCCAACGGGGCTGACAAACTTGATATTGTCTGGCAGCGCCGCAACAGCGCTGGGTGGTGCTGCCATTCCCCCTCCCTCCTTTGAGCCAGACATCTCGAGTTTGTCCTTCTCTAAGTCAGCGTCAAGGTCGATAATCAGATTTCCAACACCAATATCCCACTCATCACCGCTGTCGTAAGTGTCCACCGCATTCGAGTCCACACCTTTCCCGCCTGCAGTGCCACCACTTAGGGACATTTTAGTGCCAGCTCCCCGAGTCTGTCACTGTGACGTCTGATTTCTCAGACTTCCAGGGTGCGGGGAGAAGGGGGAACAGGAGCCTCAACGTATCCACACCAATTTCCCAATCACCCACATCTTGCCCTAAAGGGAAGAAGGAGAGACAAGAGTTAGACAGGGGAACTTCTCGGCCACGCTGACCACCAGAAAAACTCGCGTGCGGACGTGGACGCAGCCCATTTGAGAATTATGAAAACAATATAAAATGCCAGTTGTGGAGTAGCTGGAATTCCATCCGAGGCTGAACACATCAGCTGTAAAAGGGGGAGTGGTTTAGTAGTTTGGGATCTGCCAATGTGATCAGAGGGTCAAGTTCCAGCCCATGTACCAATGAGGTACCCTTGAGCAACGTACCATCCTGCTACACAGCTCGCGGGGCGCTGCTGATTGCTGCCTGCTGCTTCCCATGTGGATAAGTTCAATGCACTTTGTGTGATGGGGTGTGTTCACAATGAGAGTCACTTTCACAATTTTTTTTTTTTTACATTTCAAGTGAGATCCTTTCATTAGGGCTGCACGATATAAGCAAAATACCAGTATTACGGTTATATATTGCGAGTGCGATGGTCTGTAATGTATTAAAGGGCCCATATCATGTTTCTCGAATTAAAAAGGCTAAACGTCAGTATTGACAATGTACCTCCACTTCCCCATCCGGCCCATAGATGGAAAATTAGCATAAAAACAGGCCATTTTTAATTCAAGTTTTTGTGAGGTCACAAAACCAACGCCTTTATCATAGACCTCCTAATTAAGCCTACAACAGTTTAACCTGCAGTATTGCGAGAACGATGTACAGACAATCCATTGTGCAGCTCTACCTCAAACCAACATGTCCCAAAATCCCACGTTCGTTCACAGTCGAAACTGAGCAAAACAAGCAGCAGTGAAGTAGCTAAACGGTCGTATTCAGGAAAGATTAAAAAAAGGAAATGATAATTAGGACTCCTCTGATTATAGGAGCAGAAAAGGGTGGAGGTGGGGCAGCTACGCAGTGTGCTGAAACGGGGGGCTTAGACAAAGGCTGATGCTCATAAATTAATTGAGCCGGCCATGCCCTTTCACAGGCCGGTGAGCTCAGGGTGGCTTAGCGGGGTAAAGCTTGAAAGGCTAACCCTAGTCAAAGGAGCGTGCCCTTTGACCCCACTCATTGTAAATAATTAACACTGACGTCTGCAGCATTTGTCCTGAGCAGCCTGCAAGGGCAAACAAAGGCAGGGGGAGAGAGAGAGAGAGAGAGAGAGAGGGAGAAAAAAAAAAACACAACACCTTAAAACAAGGGTTTTGATTATTAGCCACCTGAGTAATGTTCAAGTGTATTGAACAGTTCAGTTTTTTGCACACTCGAGCTGCATAAACGGTTTCTTAACAGCTTGGACACATTAGAGCTGCTCCGAGGCTTTTGATCTTTCCTGCCGTGCCTCAGACGGCCAGAGAACCAAGGTAAGGAGTGTGAAAGCCATAATTCAGTCACGGCAACAGTTTCAGCTCTGCGCTCCAGTGGATTCACATGAAATGTCTGCATTGTTCAGCCGCATGAGTAGAGCACAATTATCCTCTCGAACACACACTCGGCTCCAACTGAGGCGCTTGATTCTTGCGTCGCTGTTCGCGTCGTAGAATAATACGCAAAATATGTTCAATGCGAATTATTACAATATAAAACTTTGCTGTATTGATATTGCAGATTACTGGAGTTCACCAATCGCCTGTTAAACCAATTACTGACAAATGCAAAAGGTTGGAAATAAATAATTAAATAAACAAATAAACTTAATTACTTTTAAAAGTAAAGTAAAATTGTCTTACTATATTGTCAGTCACACCATCACAACACATAGCAATAGCAGTATAATGCATTCAGGGCCCTGCATAATGGAAAAACCTCATTTTTCCTTTTGTTTTTTAAAACAGAAAAAGGTTGAGATGTAGTTAACAAACATTGTTAAACTCCTAAAATGTGCCTTTAACCCCCCAGGCCATGCATTCCATATAAATTCAGCAGCAGCAAAAAAAAAAAAAAAAAAAAAAAAAAAAGCCCATTTTGAATTCGCCGTTTTCATGAGGTCATTAAAACCAACACTTTTCCATATATCGGCTTATTCAGCCTAGAGCCGTTCAGCGCCGTTCAGCGCCGTCCATCCATGAAGTTATAAGGACCGTTTAAGCCTTGACTGCTTTTTAAAGAAGCCACAGTGCAGGGCAGCCAGTCAGAACAGGGGTCATTTACATTTACCAGCCTTCAAGACACAGGAAGAAAGCCTGGTTCATTCGACAGCATACAGAGGGGCTGGAAAATGGTCATGTAAAAATAAATAAACGTAACAAAAAAAAATCTGCTGAACAAAACCACTAAATGCCTTAAGAGTCTCTGGGGGGGATAAAATGCAAAATAAATGTAGGATATGGGTCCTTTAATGATTTTTTCCCTACTGAAGCCTTCTCCCTGTGGTGAAGACTGCTTGTTTAGCACATGATGTCAGCAGTTCCTGGACAACAGGTCAACAAATACAGGACATAAAAAAAACGATTCATTAAGAGCTAAACTCCACTGAGGAGCTGTCATGTAATCACTCACAGATGGTCCCTCCTTTCAAAGTGGATGGAGCTAAAAAACCGCAGCTGCCCTTCTAGAACAGTTGAGGGAGGTCAGACTCGAACATCTGGAGCCGTGCTGTGATGTACCAAGACTTTATTAGCCCTCGATCAGGCTGACACTTACTGGATCCCCAGAGCTTCCCCCGAAAATGTCAGGAACTGCGTTGAAAGAGTAAGATGTGAAAAAGTACGGAGGCTTGTCACTGATCTCCAAACTGGATAGAGGTTTGGGGAGATCGTGAAGTGAAAAGAAACTAGGGATACACTGATCAGATACTGGTATCGATCCAATACTGGATCAAACAGCTGGATCGGGCATCGGTAACAATGGGCCGATCCGTTCAACTCATTTCGGTTATTCTGGGTTTGTGCACATGCCCGTAATAACTCATTTCTCTTCATTTGTAATTTTTTTCTTTTGTTTTTTACCAAGTTACTGGTGCACGATTATAGTTTTAATAATAAACGGCTGTTTAATAATATAAATAATAATAAAAAAATGAATAAATGACTAATAAATGATGTAATATGTTTTTGTATTTGTTCCACTGTGTTTTACACGGTTAGAAAAGCAATGCTGAAGTCAAGCCAGATGTTGCCGTACACATCCCAGTCTCTTCCACACAGTGAGACATACAGTTCATTACTTAAACACCAGTATCGGATCAGTACTCAGTATCGGCCCACACCCAAAGCCCAGGTATCGGTATCAGGACTAAAAAGCTCAGATCAGCGCATCTCTACGATCGCCTTCCAGTAACAGAACACAACAGCAGACTAGCGGAGCCTCCACCAACAATGCGAAGAGCCGATCTCAAGGGTGTTCATTAATGTTCACCAGAAGCGGACCTGGAGATCACATCTGCATGGTTCCGTCAGTTCCCCCAACTTCAAACCTCTCCCCAAACAGGCAGCTCGGTTATATATCTGAACCTGCGAAAGGCGCTGCTCCCATGGACTTCCTGATTTCCCAGAGGCTGCCCCAACACAGGACGGGGGAATATTCAATCAAAACCTCGGCTGATGTGAAGCAATCGCGAAGACTCGGATCAACCAAAGCAACGCGAGCCGAATGGGGGGGGGGGAGCCGGACAGAAGCTTTCCGACTGAAAACCGAGAGGGAAGTAGGCACAACATCTTTAACCCTGCCCACAGCACCACAGGCAACACGCTGGGCCTGAGCACCTGAAAGGCAAACAATCAGCTTGAGATGGAAGACCGAGATCAATGGCGCAATTGCTATTGGTTTACTGCCGGCCAATTCGCTGCCCACATAATTGGCCACACAAAGCTAGTGACAGAAAGCCATAGCTTGTATCTTGGTGAACATTTAAACCTGATGTGGCTTGGTGCCTGACATGAACACGGCTGCATGCTAATTGCACACAACATAATCTCCTCTGGACCACCTCGGTTGCTGTGCAATTGCGTTTGCTGCGAAACTCTGCCTTTCATTAGAAGAAAAGGGGCACATAAAAGACAACTTGACCCACATTTGCTTGTGATCTTGGGGAAAAGGCAGGAACGTGATCATTAAACTCAAGCTTTCCCACTAAATGCTGCGATAGTGATACAAAACAATAACTGGTGCATTAAAAAGCCTGATCATACTTCATACTAACAGGTTTGTCAAATTTCACAATTTGAACGATCCCCCTCAGTATCCACACGTGCAAAAAAGAGCAAACTGCATTTATTAATAACTACAGACCTGATAATAAATACCTACCGTTCTCCTACAACTCTCAGGATGTTAAAGCCTGACGCTCACAGTTCTGCACATTTTGTGTTTGTCCTACTCCGGGATGTACTCCCGAATCTGTGAATGGCTTTGTTAAGTACGCCATTGCTCAGCTAAGAACAATTTAAAAAGATTACTCAATTAATCACCAAACTAACTGCTAAATTACTCTTGGGCTCAAAGCCTGAGCCTGACAGAAAATCAAAAGCCTGGTACATGAGGGAGGCTGCAAATACACGATACCACATTTACACAATGTGAGGCACATTTACGCCCCATTACAGACGAGAATAGGGAGAAACACTTCGGTTTCAGTTGCAAATGATGCAAACAAAATCTAATCACGCTCATCATTTTGCACCATCATTCTGCCAAGACTGATGATGCAGGAATACTGTAGATACAGGAATAACTTATTTTTTAGCTTTAAACTTCAGATTTTGTCAATAAATTACTTAATAGTGGAAAAAATGATAGTGAACGCATGGTCAATGAGAAAATACACAGGTTCATCACGCTCACATTCAGACAAGTTGCAGATTTAGGCAAATCAATAGTACAGGCAACACTGGAAACATGAGAAACATGCCAATAACTGGCTTGACTCCACAATTCAGATGTAATTCGGGCAGAATTATCTTCTGGAAACTCTGTAAAAGACCCTCCGGGGGTAGTGAACTGAGGCGGCATTGGGAGCCTTTTGATGCCAGAAACCATTTGTCGACTATTTGTGCCAGTGGAAAAAGCCTGACGCATCTGCAAACAGAGCTAGAGGTGATTTGTCAAATCCAATTGTGATTGGATTAAAAGTTTCGGAGTTTAAAACTGTGTGCTGACTTCTGATCTCGCCCTTAGACCCGAGCGCCAATGCATTTACTGCTGGGTATAAAAGAGGTGTGATATTTTAACCCCAGCTTAGGAGCGAGCAATTAATCATATAATAGCCTAATGGCTACCAGAGTGTTGGCTTCTGTAATTTGCTAATCAGTGGTCACAATTAGGCTAATGCATTTCGTTTAGTAGCTGCATCAAAATCAAGCATTTCTAATTACAGTTTGTGCAATGCTAAGCTAATAGTCTGATAATGAAGCGCAGAAATTTTAGCTGAGTGTACCGAAACCACACTGACCAAAGCTGAACGTTCCCACGTTTGTCTTTTGCGGGTGATGCAGGTACACAGGCAGCGTGTGCCTAATCTCTAACTGCATTAGCATCTCAGTCACGATTAGGCAGACCGAACCCTGCCAGGGCTTTTTGTGTTTCAGGAGAGCGGACAGGCTCAGAGGCGCACTGAATAAGGTTCTCCATGGAATTTGCATTGATTGCCATTATCGTGCTTTCAAAAGTGAATGCTTGGGTTTTCAACACATTTATTAGGTTTTGTGCATCCGTCAGGCCCTAGATGAGTTATTTAAGATGCAGGGGCAAAATCACAGTGAGCAAAATCCCCAAAACCGGTTTCAGCAGAAGCAACAGACCACTTCTATTGATCTGTTCATCATAAAACAGCCAAACAATATAAAGGGCAGCTGGCAGTTTAAAGAAGGAGCTCTATAGTTTTAAGGTTTTATATGACACAATAAGGTGATTGTGAAGAAAAAAAAAAAACAGGTTCTTCATTCTCTCAAGTGTAGGAACATACCAACGAGTATCTATTCAATTTCACCGCCAAACAACGTGACCATAATACGCACTGTTCCCAGATACCGTCATTTACACGACGTTCCAAACCTTAACATCAGGACAGTCATGGCTGGTAGTGCTGAACATAGAAAGCTTGTGGCTTGTGATCTGACTCACTGCATGAAAGAAGACCAATCCTGTTCACTCCTGTCCACAGCATTAGCTAAACACAATGCACATTAGTGAAATAAAGCAGAAGTAATGAGCAACTCCATGAACACGGACGTCCATATAATTAACTCAGTGTAGATCACACTTTACTGGGAATACGGAGTAGGGCTGAATGATTTTTGCTTGCACTTATATATATATATATATATATATATATATAAATATATAATTTTATTTCATCACCCATGCAGTCCCCCCCCCACCCCAAAAAAAATCTATTTTTTTGGACTTCAGTGCTATATGTAATGTGCCACCGCTTCACCTCCCACAATTAAAACTAATCAATATTGGAAAATATAGGGCGCAATTAAAACTGCAGCCCTTGTGTTATGCAACACGCACGGTCAAACTGCAATTTCAATATAAAAAGATTAACTGCTCAGTGCTAATACTGAGATTTGCCAAAATCAACACAGAAGCAGTGGAGGACCCCATTAGGCCTGCACGCACACAGACCTCCTACTGGCAGTGGTCTAATTTCTTTGTTCAAATGGCTTAATTTGGAGATTAAGAGGTGCAAAAACTCCACATAACCTAAAACCTCAACAGTTATTAGCGGAGGTGTTCACTCCCTGACACTGTTTGGCTTTTTGTTCTTTTGGACTGTGAACTGATCACATCCAAGAGTCCTTCAGACATTTTCCCCCTGCAATTTTAACAAAGGGAGGAAAACATCACAGGCTGCTGTATAATCCACGGTAGTGAACGCAAAGTGCCCACAATGATTACTAATGACAAGGCAAGGAAGGTAAATGTCAGTGAGCACAGATTCTTATATTTCCCAAAGAACTGATGAACCACAACATCCTACACCCGGCGAATCCTCCCCTATAGCTTGGCCACACACAAACAAACAATTCAGGGCAGCAGTTAAGAGCAGCTGTGACATAAAATTATAGACAAAATGCAAAATCAAGTTAGAATGCGATCTACTAAACTGACATAAGCAAGCGTGGCCTGATTAACCAACCACAGCAGCACTAATCACAGTGTCGATATGTGATGAATAGGTGCTGCCCTAAAAGCAGATTACTGCTGTTTGTGACTTTAAAGAGTCAGAGGCAAATCATTCAATATAACTAGGGACAAACAAGTGTGGGATCTGTAGTCTGATATCCATATGCAATATTTTACATTTATGTAGATGCTGATTAAATCTAACATAAGGGAATAATTTACCTTCAAACTTAAAATGATGCCTGAGAAAAAATATTTTGTGCACGATCCAAGGGCTGAACAACTGTCCAGATCGCAATTCGAAAGAGTGAAATTTTCACATCCCAACAGCTGCAGTTTTAACGACATCCTGTAATATCTAATAATACTGATGAGTTTTATTGCGGCAAGATTAATATTAATGATCTCTAATAATGCAGAACTTGTGAACGGCACAGTAGTCTAGATTTATTACACAAGGCTTGTGTCTGAAAAGGACTGCATGTGAGAAATTATGGAACTTAATTTATACTGAAATAATGTTTAAAAAAAAAAGAATTCCATAAAAAAGTTCAGCCCTACACTGCACTCCAGCCTTATCTAAACATTTATCTCTTCCAAAGCAGTATGATATGTGATTAGCAGTAAATATCGGTTTGAAAAATTGATCAAATCTGAAAAGCGGTTTAATACCGATGAGAGTCCGATATCATCGTGCATCCCGGAGCAGCGTTCTTGAGGAAAACCCTAGTGCCAAATCTCTCACCATCTGTACTGTTACTGCGCCGTTATTCTACCAAATTAGCCGTTTATCCAAGGAGATAACGACATATAAATGATTAACTTTTGATGAACACTGTATTTAGCAGCTGACCAGCTTCTCTGATGGCTTTAACTCTACTCATTTGTGTTCGACCAACGAACAAAAACAAGAGACGAACAAACACCAGCGGCACCGCACGGTGGCTAACTCGCTACAACCGCATAAAATTTGACAGTTTCCTCGCCAGCGTAAGGTTTCTTCACGGGCATATATTTAGAAATGCGCCAAACTGAGTTTAAATGTGTGCTGTTCCTCGGTGTCCCCAACTATCGGCGTAAACTTAAGTTTAATCAGCCATAACACAAAGTTCTTCCCAAACTCAGCACGTCTAACGTTAGCTAGCTTAGCTTAGCCAGCTAACGTACATTATTGTTGTAGCGGTGGTTCAAATGCTACCTGCTAGCGACACGGGACCAAAAAAACAAACCGCGATAAACAAAAAAACTTCGCGACGAGCTCGTTTGTCTGGGAACGGATCACATAATATGTCGTTCCTACGCCGTCGGGCACATTTCCTTAACTTTTCGATGCCAAGAACAGGTCCGAAATGCGGGCTGCCCTCCGACGCTGAAGGCAGACCGTAACATGTGCAAGCAATTGTACGAACACACACACAGTTAGCTTCTGTAGCTAGCAGGCAGGCTAGCTCCAGAAAGTACGACGAGGTAAGAGCTAGCTCTCGTTATCAAGCACCCCGTCGAGCTCTCAAGAGCTCCACGAAGAAATGGCTGGCATTCTAGCAAAAAAAGAGCAAAACACTGCCGAGGAATTCAGACTTTACTCACCCCGCTCGCGAACTCCTATCCAGGGAGCACTTATGTACATTCCATAGATGACGGTGGGCAACGTTTCGTTAAAAATCCCCCCAAAAACACGGGCCACACGATACTCCCAAGACATCCAGCAACTAGAGAAAGGGAAGGCCAGCAATTCGCTGGACTGCAGCCATCACACTCTAGGATCCCGTTCAAAAATGGAAACGCTGGCGGAAAGCTGCATGGCAGCTCAGAGCTCGCTCGCACGGCTGGAAATCACACGCTTCTTCTCCGACTCCGGTGAGACGATAGATCCAACATCGCTGCCCTTTTCCGTGTCCCCGAGGAATCTGAATCTTATTTGTATATACAGATCTAGATATTTTATTATTTTTCTCTCTCTCCCCTTCTCTGTCTCCTGAGTCTCGGCTCGGCTCCGTCCCTTTCAGCACTGTGGGGATACAATGTAGCTGCACGGCGCCGTGAAATCCAGGAGAAGAATCCGTGTGGATTGGAGGAGGGTGAGCGATAAGAGGCGGAGAGTGGACTTCTGCACTGCGCCCCCCCACCACCACCACCACCAACAACTCGCTCTGCGCCTCCTCCTCCAAAGCCCTGGGCTTGCTCCAGTGCATACCACATGGCCATTCAGATGAACAGTAAACCTCCCCCTGTTTTTGTTGCATGTCAGGAGCGCTCATATCAGCGCAGTCTTATAGCAAGCCCGCTAGCATCAAGGGGAAACAGGGGTGTATCAAAGAAAAAAATCATAAAAAAATAGTAAAAACGACAAATTAAAATTAACATTTATATTTAAAAAGCAAAAATTATATATATATATATATTTATTTCAACAATATCTGGGTTTGCTTTTCCAGGGGCCCAGCTCATGAATGTTTTGACCTGAATAGACTAAATGACATAAATGTTTGATAAATGTATAATTCTCATCTCTGTTAAAGTCTTTAACCTTCATCAACTGTTCTGTTGTTCCCCATCACTGCAGTTACTATTGTACAAAATACATGTTTACATTCTTCTGCCCTTTATTCACTTCTAACTTCATATGTGCGGTATACTGAGGGATAATACTCAGCTGCTTTACTGCATCTCTCACCTATCACTGTAGTTACAGTGCAGGCTGCACTACAACTACATGCTCAAGTGCAGTTACTCATTACACTGTACTGCTGGCCTGTCTTTGATGTGCAGTGTTGTCCTTGTCTACTGTTACAGAGTCCTTTTCCTTTTTTATTTGTCTATTAATTGTGAAAGCACCTTAGTTTTGCTACAAATGTCATTCTACTGTGCCCAATGACAAAGACTCTAATCTAATCCATAACAGAGACGTGTATCTCTTGGCTTCTCCAGAAAGCCGCGAACTAAAACGTGTTTTATTGGAAAAGGAGAAGCTGAGAACACCATGGGCCAATGGGATGCGATCTTCAGCTGGAAGTGCTCTTTCAGGACGGCTCCTGTAACTGGGCTCTTGTAAAAATGTCATATAGCTCAAGTGTGTGAAGGAAAAACAACTGTGAGAGATTTAAGAGCAGATTCCAGTCGGTCTCTCAACACTTGACATATGGTCCCATAGATAACCTCGCTTGTTCCTCTTATGCCAAGCAAGTTGACAAAAAAACGAGGCAATTTTTCTGTCCTGGTTTCCTTGGCAACGAGGATATGATAATGTTGCCTTTGAGACGACTGAAAGGAATCATCTCAGTAACAAACGGAGACGGCGGGCTTGGGCTGGCTACAGAGACGAGGAGGCTCGTTTTCCCACCGAGAGCTCCAGCAAGGCTGAGCCCTTTTCACATACATGAGGAGAATCAGGTTGGCAATTTGATACCAGGAACACCCCTAAATTCATAGCTGAACGCCAGCCAACAGAGCAGCCTTAAGGCAGCGGGTCCTTTCTTATCAGGGTGAGATCAGCCCAGCCTCCTTTTATGTGCTGGGTTTATTTTACGAATTTATAAGGCCTACATAAACTTGTGGGAAGCAGCGTTGCCGGGATTTAGGAACTCAAAAAGACGCTCAGGTCCATTACGCAAGCTTATGGTGGAGTTTAAACGGCCCTACTCACACACCTCTGCTTGCTCAGCCAGAAGCTAATGGCTACTTTCAGTCATTAGATGCAAAATAAGCCACCCAGCAGGACCTGCAGGAGCCCAACAATGGATGAGATTGTCAGTTTTTGAGATTTAGGGGAGAGCAGGGAAACTAACAGCGCTTTCACAATTAAAGGAAAATGACAGCGATCTTTTTTCCCCCCTCAAAATGTTTCACATAATTACACGGTTAAGGTGTAAACAAAGTCATCCGTAGTGGTTTGATGTGATCTTCAGTGGTGGCAACAGAAACCGAGAAATGCTTACTGCATGTGAAAGCAACCTCACAGCGGAACTGACATGAACTGTGTACAAATACACTACCTAACATCCGAGACCCTGTTTAACAATACATTTGAGACAGGATTTTGGCCTAAAATGTATTTTGTAAAGCAATGATCATGGCACAGGAGAGCATTTAGGGCACTGTAAGGTAAAACAGTGGCCAGAGAAAGTAAAGGTGTTCAGATTTAGCATTACATACAAACGTTTGGATGGTTAAAATACTATACAGTCAGTTAAACCCCAATACATCAAACCCCTCTCAGTGGCTGAAATGGGCCATTATTTCTTTTGGTGAAAAAGACTAGAATTCCCCTTTTTAGAGTCACATCTGCATAAACAAGCAGAGTTTGGAATTAACGGCAGCAAATGTGCGGTGTGCAAAAAGATTGTTATAGTCTGAAGCGATTTCCTGAAAACGCGCCTGAACGCAGTTTTACTGGAGTGAATATCAATGGGCAAGAGATTGACATTTATTGCCTGTAACGTTACCAAAGGGCTCCACCGCTCGAGGGTGAAAAATGATGATTTATGCACTAGATGGGAGCAATCGGCTCAGGTCGGAGCCAAACCTCTGTCGAGCATTTAACGACTCCGTCCTCATGGACCTAAATGAACCACCGCGATCTGCTCGCTCTCCCCGCGTTGAAGTATCCATTACTACCTATAGCGATCTACAGCAGAAGACACCACACCGGCAGCATTACTCTGCTACTGTAGGCTGTTCTCTGTGCTCCCGGGCGGGCTGTCTCGCAGCCTCTTGTCTATAGCCACAGGTATGCTCATTTGCAATCACTTTTATTCAGGTTTAACAGACTGGAGCAGGTTGAGCAGCAGGCGCGAGGGAGGAGGAGGAGGGGGGGGGGGTGATGCCTGCGAGGGAACTGCTGACTAAGAACAGGAAGACCTGCCGCTGCTATTTCATCCACAGCCTCGACCTTTCTCTAACTGCCTCCTCATTCAGATGCAAACGCAGGCCTTTTCACGAGCTAGTTAGATCCTTCACACGGTTGAATCGTGCATTTAATGGCCTGTGCTGTTTGTTTAAACAAGCGGAAGAATGCGTTGATTAAAGAAAAGAGGGGACGGGGGGGGTGAGTGAGGGTCCGCACGAATTTGACTTTAATACCTGGCTGGATTTCGTGACTAGCCGTTGGAAACGCACACCCGCAGGTCTCGGAGCGGGTGTCAAAGGCTTCGCGGGACAGAATTTTGCAAGCTCCTTTGCACGCATCCGTAAAAAGGCCTTTTGTGTTGGGACACAAAGCCCTGCTCCTGCACTCTGTAGGTGGTGGGTGGTGATGACTGGCTCTGATTAGGTGGTCTCTGTGTTGAGGAAACAGAGCGTTTTCCTCGTTAATTTAAACCTTAAGCCGAATTTGAGTCTGTAACAGCTAATAATGAACAATGGCAAACCTTATTGTGTTATTTATTGATTTATTTACGTATTAGTGGTATTTATTGATCAACGCTGTATTATATAGCATTGCATACTTGCACAGCTTGCTGTTTACTACGGATTCATCTGCCGCATATTTAAGGTGACGAGGTTAAGGTTTAGCACAGCAGCATATCCATATATAAAGACTTCACATGCTGGATCTTATCCTTTATTAGGGGAACAAGATAGGATGTTCTGCAATATGGATTTCGTTAAGGGATTACACAAGGAAAACCTGATGCTCTTTGGGCAATTGTGGCTCAAGGGAAAAATCACTCACAGCTTGTGCTTTTGTGCCATTGTTCCTGTCCCAGGGCTGGCCATTACCGGGAGCCATTTGGCGCAGTTGTTTGCTCTTTCTGGTGCAGAGATGCTTGTGTCACGAAGAGGCTCCTCAATCACTTTAAGGGGAGCTTGTCCAAAACCTGAGTGTCTCTGCCTCTGACAGCCATTGTGGTCCAAATCACAAGGGCAGCTCCAATATGGCTCTGCAGCACAATCAGGTCTTTAGAAAGCAGGACATTCCATGCTCAGTCAAGCGGCTCCCGGCTTCAGTCCACCAGCTTTTTTTTTCCAGGCAGAAATCTGCTGGGAATTTATTTTTATGACGTCGCTTTATCAGGCAGAAATACTGTGTAAAATTGGGAAAATAATTACGCTGAAGTTTGTGAATTTGGTTTAATCGAATTAATTTCCCAGACATATGTAAACAAAGACAGATGCAATTGGGCCCACATGTTTTATTGCAGAAAACGCAATATAGTGCAACAAAATCATAGATCATTCTGAACATCCAGCAACTGCCAGAACACTGTAGATCTCTGGTCTGAGATTTATGACTGCCACTATGTCCCATGGGTAGCAGTGTTCCAAGTCGAATCCCACTGCAGCGTGACATGGTCGGCAGAAGGCTTCCATTGGCTGGAAACTCTGTTCCTCTAGCCTCTTGCCCCACATGGCTTTGTTGAGGTCAGGCTGGCTGCATTAACCCCTTCTTGGCACTTTGGTGAATCTGACTCTCCAACTTCCCTGCGTGAGAGAATGTGTGAGACAGGCGGAGGTTAGTGATGGTTCAGGGCTCAGCAATCTTTTCAAAGCTCAAATGAAAAGCTGCCAATCCACAGGGGAAGGCCATGATCAGGCAGAATGAGAATATCTAGAAAGAACCCTCCAAATTAAATTAGATGTGAATTGTCACCAATTTAGAACGAGGAACCCAATGAAGCTATGAAAAAAAGATCAAAGTTCTAATGTAAGAACCAAATTTGCGACATAATTAGCATGCTAATATAATATTCAAATCCAGCAAGTGTTTCACCTCACTTGGACATACTCAGACCATACATCCTGGAAGAAATACCATGGAGGGGACAAATAACCAGCACTTTTTTCAACAATCTTATCCAAACGTAGATCTAATGCGTGGTGTCATCACCAGGAATAAAGCTTTGGTCCTAAGCACGTTGACGTATTTGAAAAACTTGGCTGCATTTACAGCATTGAGCAAACGCTCCTATCTAGAGCGACGTACAACAGGGGGGGCAGCGGTGGCCTAGTGGTTTGCTGGTTCAAGTCCTAGCTCGGGCACTACTGAGGTACCCTTGAGCAAGGTACAGTCCCACTACACTGCTCCACATCTTGGATAAAAGCATCAGCCATATGAATAAATGTAAATGTACAACAGGGGGGGGCAGCGGTGGCCTAGTGGTTAGGACATTGTGCTAGGGAAGGTCTGAAGGTTGCTGGTTCAAGTCCTAGCTCAGGCACTACTGAGGTACCCTTGAGCAAGGTACCGTCCCACTACACTGCTCCACGTCTTGGATAAAAGCGTCAGCCATATGAATAAATGTAAATGTACAACAGCGTTTTGTAGTCCATGTCTGTTCTTCTATCTGTAAAGCTAAACCCATCAACAGCGGTCATTCTACTTAGATACCACTAGCTATGTTACGCACCATAACAAAACCCTGCCAACTCTGTTGAATAAATATGTGGGTTAGTTAGTTCCTAGATCCTCCTTGAAGAGGTGCGTTCTGAGGTGTCGTTTGAAGATAGCAAGGGACTCAGTAGTTCTGATCGCAAGAGGAAGTTCGTTCCACCATTGGGGAGCCAGGACTGAAAAGAGTCTTGATGCAGGTTTTCCTCTTCTTTTGAGTGTTGGAGGCTTGAGGCGAGAACGTATCACAAATCATTATTGTACATTCCCAATTGGCCAAAATGCAACAGTCTACACTGCTGATTGTTTAAGAACACATAACTTAAGTGTGTACATGAGCAGGACTCATGTCGACAGGTTTTCTTCAGCGCAACAGGAAAACACCAATTTTTCACTGACCGAGAAACATAAGACGTAATTACTGGGCAGATTGATCCCAGCGACAGATAAAGAGTTCCAATTTTCCAATATCCAACTGCGCCAAACAAACAAGCTCTCCATATGTTTACTTACACCTATCAAATCCTGAAATGCAATTAACCGCAAAAGCGCAGAGTTGTTATCTAGCTGTTAACCTTAAGGACCCTGGAGGCATTTCTGCTCCAGAGCACAAAGGCCAGCTAATGCGATCCGTGCTGGGATCCTCAGATGTCGCCAGGCCGCCAGCTTCAACCGAGCGAGCCGTCTGGCCCTGCAGGGTCTGTGTGCTGTGGAAAGCTGCATAATGGTGGCCCTGAACAGCCTGCGCCATCGCTTCAACAGCCTTTATCTCTTGGACTGCAGGAACCAAATCAATAACAAGGGTTATGAGCCTGATCTAGCAAGCATCAGCATCTCTATTCTGGAGCGGCAGACTCTCAATTCCACCTTCAATTTACATCGGCCGCCTTTGGAGGGAAGAGCCTGGCGAGCCGGGCGCTCAATTTGAGGCTAGTGCACGCCGCCACCTCTGGCTTCAAAAGAACGGTTTAGCCCTGACGACAGTGATTAGCCGGTCAAGGCTGGAGTCTGAGAGCATGATGTAAGTTAAATGCAGCAGTGCTCATCAGTTGTTTTCTTTTTATCTGTCTCATCTCATTAAGGCCGAGCTTGAGGCTTCTGGCGAAGAGAACGTAAACAAGCTGTCGGCGAGCACTTTCCACCGACCGTTCCGTCACGATTTTCAAAGCGCGCTGGCAAGACACGGCCTTCTGAGGAGAGAAACTCTCGCTGCCAGACATGACAGGATAAATCAGATATGTTTGCAGAGCAAACAAATCAGGAGGGCGCGTTCAAGGAATCTGTCTTTCCAGATGTACATGGCCTCAATAGAAACAACCCTAAAAAAAAAGAAGGAAAAGAAGATTTTTTTTCCCCCTACTTGGCGCTGGGCCAAGTCTGAGCAAAGACAATTCTTTTCAATTTGGCTCAACCCCGTGTGCTCGGAGAGAGATAAAAGACAATGCCGGTGGATGCAATAAACATCTAGTATTAGCAGGATGACAAGCGCCTGCTACAAATGAGCGCTAAAGAGCCAGGGCCGCGTGAACGCAGGCTGATTGCGAGCGAGCAGCAGATGTGGGGCTTGCTGAGCCTGGTGCTGAGCTGCTGAGTCCCAGCATTCTGCATTGGCTGGCGAGGCAACTTCTAAGAGCCCAGACATCGATCTGGCAAGATAATTTCCCATTGATTGCTCCTCTGTTTGGGGGGCTGCTGTGGAGCAGTTTATTACCCATACTGCAGCTAGGGAGCCAGCCCAATAATGGGCGCAGTGTGTCCACGGCACTGCTGGTACTTCATCATCAGCCCCACCTGCCCCTCCCCCCACCCCGAACAGTCAGCCTGCAGTTCACACATAGGACTCCGGCTTCCCTATAACGTTCCCACCACACACGAGGACAACAGAGCGTCGAACAATAGCTGAGCTTAAACCAGCCGAGCTCACGCAGGACGGTGGACAGATGTGGACCTGTTTTTCTTTTACGTGTGTGTAAATTAACACACGTGTTCGCAGGGGGGGTTCGATAAAATCAAACAATCCATAATTAAGGCTGTCAGAGTAATGTAAACAGGCTGTGTAAATGCAGTTCTGTGAATGAAATACACTACAAACAGTGAATAATCAACCCCACACCCCTCCCCCTCCTCAAAATGTGATGCTTAATTATCTTGTCTAAGAAGTGACAAAAAAAAAATCACGTTCGCATGCAGGTTTATTACGATTGCAGCCAGAAGTCGTTTACCTACCCTTGCTTTAAATGGCGTCACTCGAAATGGAATTTGAATGCTTGTGTACAATCACTCATAATTCACCATATGATCGTTCAGAACGTAGCTGCCTGAAGATCTTGAAGGATCTCAAAGGATTTAATGACTAATGTATAAACCAACAGGCCAATCAGTTCAAAACACTTAACATAATAAAGGGAGAATCTTACTACTTGTATCCTTCACCCTTGTGGGTGAGCAACACCAACGCGATCACAGAGTCGGACGTTTTCTTATGTTCTTTTGATTGTTGAGTTTAGACCGGAGAAATGTCTTCATATCGGTTTGGAAAATAATAATGTTTTTTTTTTCATAAAGCCCCAGAAAAAACATTCCCCAACAACCTTTAAAAAGTTGGTCCTCAAAAGCGATATTGTGAGTGTGAAGCTTATTAAAGAACCTCCACATGATGCAAAGGTTGAAGAACCCCCTTTCTATGGCTCAAAGAACCCTTTGTGGCATAGCCTTCAAAACGTGTGTTCAAGTGCCATGATGTCAGCATAAATTAGGAGCACAGCTTAAAAATAAGCTCGGCTAACATTATGGAAGCTCAGTGGTTCCGTGTCAGATTTGTTCATTTAGCTAATTACTCACGAAAGGAAAACGTCACTAATTTTCGCTACAATATTATCATCAATACAGTGACCCCAAGTATCGATATTTTTTAGTTTTTACATTAATGAACATACTTTTATTTACAATTGTCTACTATGATTACATTCATTCTGGAGTCCCGAGATTCTTCCCTTGCGTTAGAGTGAACAAAGGAAAGGATGTCAGAGTTGCCATGACAGCTGCAGAGACAGAACAGAACTTTATTGATTCCCTATTGGGAAAATGTACTTGTTACGGCAGCTAAAAAAAATACAGATATACACACTTATATATATATATATATACACACACACACACACACACACACACACACACACACACACACACACACACACACACACAC
>JBBPDA010000039.1:3346699-3356699 GCA_037974385.1 Arnoldichthys spilopterus | reverse complement strand
TGTGGTGCACTGTGTGTTCTCGCTTCTTTCTCTCATAGCCAGCATTTGTGCAACAGGAGATCCTCTTTGGGATCAGAGCAGATGGGCTAGCCTTCACTCCTCACATGCATGAGCCTTGGGTAAACCCTAAACCCTGTCAGCCGTTCACCAGTTGTCCTTCCTTGGAACACTTTGGTAGGTACTAACTTCTGTACACCTGGAACACTCCACAAGACCTGCTGTTTTGATTTATCTCCGCCGTCTAGCCATCAAAATTAGGCCCTTGACAAAGTGGCTCAGGTCCACATTTTTCTTGCTTCCAGTCCATCTACTTCAAGAACTGAATGTTCACACAATGCCTAATTTATCCCAATCCCTGACCGGTGCCTTTGTGATGACATAACTAGATAGTCAATGTCATTCACTTTACCTTTCAGTGGTTTTAATGTTCTGGCTGATCATTGTAAGGTTATGTTCCTGCAGTGATCAACACATTTACTCCATCAGAGGGAAGATCGCTCAGACTGAAAAAAGGGGGGAGAAAGCACCAATGCCGAGTCACATAAGTGACCTCACGAATTCGACTAAAATGACTAGTTAAGACTTCAGTCAACTTTCCTCAAATGGACTGAAATGCCCACTCGCACAGATCACAGGGGAAAACAAACAAAAATGCAGAATTTTTCATATTTTCCTAATGGAACAATATATAGACTAATTACAATCGGTTTGTGGTGTCAGACAGGTGTACAGCCATATTAATTTACACTTTTAATCCTTATTTTTTAAATTTTATATGTACCCAAAACAAACCCTTAGATTCCAATCTCATCACAGCTTATTCACTGCAACCACAAAATCATATGATTGCCATGCTGGGGAATGCAGACACAACAGACCATTTATTAATGATGAAATCATCCCTTTTTGCTGCAGTCAAGAGATGCCATTTGTACCGCATGACAAGCCATGTAGCTCCAAACAGCAGTCTTTTAGCTGCTTCGCATGCGCTTTTTGGCTGAGTGGCAGTTTCAAACGCATGACGGGACTGAAAGCGACTGTTGCAGTCATGCAGTCTGGCAGATGGCCTTATTTATTTTTCAAGCACACTGACGACCTGTAGCTGGCTCGGCTTGTCACTCAGTGCGTCAGTGCCCCGCTGGCTGCATTCTACACAGTGCTGTAGAATCACATGCTGTCTGACCTCTTCACCATGGCAAAATGCCCAGCACAAAAAGCAGCAGTGTGTGTCTGTGTTTGCTTTTGTATGTTCTTTAGGAGAAATTTTGCCACAATTTGCAAGAAAAGTAGAAAAAAACAAGAGCAAAAAAACCCGATTCATTGTGTAATGTATTGTATGGGTGTATGTACTTTATGTATGTATGGGAAAGACTGAAAGAAATACCTCTTGGAGGATTATAAATCAATCCCTCTATCTACCTTTCCCTCGATCTAATTATGTATCCATCCATTACCCATGTGCCCTTCCATCCATCCATCCTTCCATCCACCTAATCATCTCTCCAACACACCCCTCCACCCACCCCCACTATGTGAAAAATGTATCTACATCCAATGAAAAAATGATTTTTTCCCCCCCTAACAAATTTCAACAGTCTTAGAGCTGTTTTCATGATGAACAAAAAACCAGATCACAAGGAAAAAGTAAGTACACCCTTATATTCATCACAACTTCAAGCCCATACAATTTAAATCAGCCGAAGATAATGTGAAGTCATTTGTTCAAATGTTAAAACTGAACTGGAAGTGGGCCTTTTAACAGGATAACGATCCTAAGCACACTAGCAAATGCAGCAAGGAATGGCTCCAAAAGAAGAAAGGAGGCTTTTCTGAATCCCGTTAAAAAGTGGTGTGGAATTCAAAAACTGTACTTCATGCAAGAAAACCCTCAAACATGTTTAACTCATCTGAAGAAGTTTTGCATGGAAGAGCGGTCAAGAACTGTTCTGTACAAACGTTTCACCAAGAAGTAAACCACCTGTTTTGGTTACTGATTTTAAGGTTATGGTCAGAAAATTCTCATCACGTCTGTTGCCAAGGAGAAACATCATTACTGCACATATAATACAGGATACATATGCATGACCTCATGTCTTGATAGTGCATTAAAACCAACTGGTGTGCTTGCGTGATTGCATGACTAGCACATACGCCCTGCCCTGAACACAGGAGATAATGAAGGCAGCTCCTGGAGAAACTGAATTCGCAACAACCAGATCCTCACATACTCCGCTTGACAGGAAAGACACGGACCGCAGGGGGCAAGCAAACGAAAGGGAGCACGAGGGAGCGGGAGCTGAGGTTGGTCGGGCTTAAGGATTCGCATGCAGAAGCGGAGCGAGCGAGAGAAGAAAGAAAAAATAGCGCCGTCTCAACTTGGCGGGGTGCCAGCATGGCCACTTGGTTTGTCTTTCTCTCCGGAGGGAGGCTTTTCAGCATATAAATATCACATTACCACACAAGGAAACACAGACATCAGCTGGCCCTTTAACCCACACTAACAAGGGCAGCCACCCTCAGCTAATCCGGCCACTGTGCCTGCTGGAGAGAGGATTCTGACCATTTGGACCATTTGAGTCCTTTCTCCACCGAAGCGGCATGATTATAGGAGAAGTGCTGCTCCCAGGATATAGGAACTAAATAAATGGAGAGACAGAGAGGACTGCAAAACGGGCAAAATGCGCTGAATTTACAAGCACATGGGTCATTTCAGACCAAAAATATATTTTACATCAACACAGTTTTATCTACTGAGTTACTTACAGCAACAACTGTGCTGTACTACACTTAATGTACTATTTTCAACTGCACAGAGACTGTACACTCATTAAAAAAAGGTGCAAATAGGAATCGAAAAGGATTCTGGAGCCATGCTACAGAAGAAACACTTTTGGTCCCCTAAAAAAGCTTTCAACGGATATTTCTTTAAAGAACCTATTCTGTTAATGAGATGTGTGAGGGTAAAAAAAAAAAAATCTTTGTAAAGTTGAAAGAAATGTCATTCACTGTTTATGTCCCACATCAATAAGAGTGTTCTCCTAAAACCAAAATTCAAGCCAAGAACCACTTAAGCACCTTGGTTTTTGACTTATATAACTATTATAACTAATATTATTATTATAATTATAATATTATATAATTATATTATGTTATTATAACTAATAACTAATTTATATTGACTAAATATAAAATACAGAATTTGACGTCTGCGACACACTCAAAAACGTTGAGACTGAGCCGTGTTTACCTTAATAGTTTAGGAACTGAGGAGACTAATTGTTACATTTTTACAAGTGGACTTTTTGCACGTTCTTTCTTGATACGAGCCTTCAGCAGCTCAACAGTCTGTCTGATTCTCCTCTTCAAGAAGCTCCATATATGTTTCAATAGGAGACAGATCTGGATTGCTGGCAGGCAGGTCAAACACACGGTCTGTGTCTATGAAGCCAGGCTGTTGTAGCGCATGCAGAATGAGGCCTGTCTTGCTGAAATAACCATTTCTCACATTTATTTATTGAAAATATAATAAATATTTCAGCTTTTCACAGTTACAAGTCTTATTTAGAGAGATTTTTCTTAAATTAATGTGCTATTGATCATGTTAGGGCCTTCATCCAAGAAATGTGGGATTTATATTTTAGTCTCATTGCTTCCTTTGAAGCACATAATTGAGTCTCATGTGGATTTGATCTCCGCATCACAGGCTTTTGTACAAATTTATGGATTTCACACGGTCATGAATGCAACAGGGCGGCCTACAATTCATGTAAAATTTAGAACATATGCTTGACAGATATTGATATACTGATATCATGTATAATTGAAAAATTCGTGTAAAGAGAATCGTTTTTTACGAATAAACTTTTGGACCCCACCGTATACATATGAAAAATATTGGATGTCAGCATCAGCCCACAATTCCTACATCACTGTAAGAAAAATGACATCACAGTGCACCTTCGTGAGTAAATCAAAGATCAGTCAGTCCCTCTGAACACTTAACAACTTCATGTATCAAACACAGATTTAGCACAATTACAGAGACCCTGTAAACAACAACAACAACAACAACCAGTATCAGTACATACCAGCTCACTGTAATTCACGACCATTTAAAGACATAGATCCCCTGTTATGTCACTATATTTTGGGCCATGACTGTCTGCATAAAATCCCATTATACACACAAGCTGTAGACAGAAAACAGACTGATTTTTAAAAGCCATCCACTCTGGCTCATAAACCACAAGCAATAGAGCACTATGCCAAGATATCCTGGCCCAACAACCTTCACATGATTAGTCAATACAGATCAATACAGCACTCAGCTACAGTCGGGAGGGAAATGGGCCCTTTTTTCCCGCTCATATGTGCCTGACTAAAAAAGAGCATGTTGACAGACAAATGGACGTGTCTGTAATCACCCGGACATGGCAAGTCTGCAGATTGGCTTTAGACTGACAAAGATATGAAGGGTCCATTCTAGGTTTGGATCAATACAATCAGCCGCAGCCAAACAGGCAGTAGGAGACGTGAGGATGAATGGCTTTTCAGAAAGAGAAGAAGCCCTGCTGCTGGTGCATCGTTGGTTGGGGGGTTGGGGGGTTGTTGGATTATCTAGGGTTTGGCAGACACAAAGCCTGTTTGCTTTGTGCTGGAGGTGTCTGACAGTCAACAACACTTCCTACCACATAACTAACGTAAGTTTACGGTGCAAAAGAGAACCATTCTTCCTTAGTATATTTTTGCAGCAAGATTCTTGTAATGGACTGAAGTTGAGTGGAATAGCCTGCAGTACAAGATTTCCCCACTGCTGCTCTGAGATTTTCCCATTGTTGCTGGAGAACTAGAAACAGTGTTGGTCAGAAGAGCCACATTAAACCACCATGTTCTAAAAGTAAGAACAGTAGGGTTTGGTGCTGAAATCAGCTTTCAAGATGGCACCAGTTCCTATACGGTCAGTATCTACCAGACCGAATCGCATCACAGGTTTCGGTGCCTTATTTCAGTGCCACTTAAAACCCTGAGCTGTCAATTGAAATATTTACCCTCTGCTGCTCTGAATTGGACATTAAAGGCAACAGAAGAGTCACTGCACATCCCAAGGCACAACCCTAGTTAACATTACTCTTCCTCTGGTGGCAGCAGACGCCGATTGCTAGTAGCTACCTCACGCACAATTAAAAAGCCCAAAGTCAAACTGTCTAAGCCTGTTTTTCATTCTAAATTATTCATCAAACAGCAAACTATTGTGTGTGAAGAGGAGGAACATCTAAAAGCATCAGTCGACGGTCTGGGCAGCCCAGCGGCCTCCTCAGATTAGCAATGTTGCTAGAAAGCGTAGCTAGCACGAAATATGTGAAATATGCCACTTTTGCGAGCAAAGATTAGGCATGTAAAGTAAGCCGGTCAATGTTAGAACATCTAGCGCCACATAAAAACATGAAAACTACCAAAAACTACAGATACTATGATTTTAATCCAACATTTCAAATACTACAATCACAATAGAACAGCATTAATTGTGCTCTCTATGTAATGAGCCAAGTTAAATGCTGATGGAATCTATGATGAGCTCAATGACAACATGACAAATGATTAAAATGATAATTATTATATCAGTAATATACAGAAGTGTACCCTGTTTCTTTGAATACACTACAAACTTGGAGCGGTAACCAGCGTGAATGATATGGTGCAGTATAAAATGCAGCAATGTTTACATTACAATTTACATTTACAGCACAAGTGAACACTACCACTACAGACTTTCTGCTGCAGCCTCCCTGCAAAGCACAGACAGAGACACTAGTAGTGTCAGTGGTCATTCATTATTATTAGTGTAATGGGCCAGTGGACCTGGATTAAAGCTGGTCTTGGACTAAACTACACTGGCCAGGATTTACCACTAAAAATCCTACTTAGTTTAGGCTTACGTTTAATCTGGGCCTGGGAAACTGGCTCGTGATGTATAAAGTAAAGGACATAACAGCTTTGGTGTAACTCTTTCAACGTGCATTTTTCCTTTTTAAACATTTTAACAATACTGCATTAATAACAAAAAACACGAGAATTTGTCATGAAATCATGTGGTAAATTTTCACATCATGTCATCTCGATTGGAAACGTTGAGTTATTAAAAAACGCGGCTATAAAAGAACACTGGGCTCGGGAGGGAAGATGTACAGAATCAAGCAGCCGGAGGGAATAACAGGTAGCTGCTATTCGGTCTCACTACCCTGCACACGCTTGCTTGTATATCTAATAAGGAAAGAAAAGACAAGAGGACAGATGATGGAGTCTTCCGACTAATCCTGGGCATGGAGGGCTGGATCAATATCTTTTGCTCTCAGTAATAAATGCGGCAAGACTGTTAAAGTACCTCTAAACAGATGGGATGTGGTGTGTGTGTGTGTGTGTGTGTGTGTGCATGTGTCTAAGCCATTGGAAAAAAAAGAAAAAGAAAAAAGAAAAAAAAAACGCCTAGCCTACCCTCCTCTTTCCCAGAGGGGCTATGCGCTGCTGTTCTCAGTTCAGCCATGCCTTTTTTCTTTGAGTGGGTGGGAGAGCGAGCCCCTCATTCTCATTCAGAAAGGAGGATGGGGGTTGGGGGGGGGTGGGTGAGGTGGAGGAAGACAGGATGGAGGGATCCACACTCCTCGTTGAGGCTTTATGGAAGCCTTTATTTATGCCCTGCTTCTTTCGCTCCCCCAACAACCCCCCCCCCGTTCTGCCCCCCCTCTCAGACTGGATTTAGGGCCGGCCTCTGAGCTGCCAGCACTCCAGCAGCGGATAAAAGGGCGCGCGCAGCAGCCTGCACCTTCACACCGGCTTTTATGACCCTCCAAAGGATCAGCGAAGAGAAAAGCCCGAGGAAAGAAGAAAAAAAAAAAAAGGGGGAAAAAAAGAAGACACTGAGAAAACAAGGCAAACACAAGCAAAAGAGGATTCCAGTTTAGATTCCACTGTTATTAACCAGAGCCAGACAACAGAGGCCCATGAGATGAAAACTGGTTACGAGTTCCAGAGCTTTTTTCCCTCCCCCTTTCTTCCCTTGCTCTGGCTAAAAAAAAATCCCTTATAGAACAAGTGCACTGGAAAGAAAGAAAGGAAAAAAAAACCAAAACAAAAGCAGCTCTCTCCGGCGCTGTCATCGTGTAATCACCCTCTGAGTGATATAAAAGGGAGCAATTACATTTCATCAGTCCTATTTATACATCAGCAGAAAATGAGTGTACATAATTTAGACAACAGTGTCTATGTCAATATCTCATTAAAGCTAATGTGACTAAGAGGGTGTGGGAAACGCTGGCAGTGGCACTCACAGATGTTTGCACATGCCGATTTCGGCTCCCCCCCCCCCAATAAGACAAACAGCCAGACAAAAGGGCGGTTTCTTGGGCCCCGTACGAGGAGCTCAATCCACACAGAAATACCAGCAGAGGTTAAGGAAGAAACATAGGCAAACGACAAATTCCAGACCACCATTGTAAAGCAGATGTGTCTGGTGGAAACAGCACAGGAGAAAACTCTTTAAGAAACCTCCATAAAAGCCCATCACTCTGCCATATGCACGCCGACAGGGGTCTCCATCTGGCGCTATGACAGATGTGTGCACCTTTCTGACCATGAGCAGATGTAGCATCAAACTGTACATGCTAGCCCTAATGTCAGGTGCTGTCTGTTTTTCTGAGAGGCGCTCCGACGCAGTTTGGGCAGACATAAAGGCTGAGGCACCTCGACATTTACTCTGGATGAAAGGGAAAAGAGGCCTGGGAGCGGCACTGGACTTCATTGATTTATAATTAATCAAGGACAGAGTCGTGCTGCCATATTGCACCCAGATATAATCTCTTTTAAATGCTCTGCTCGACAGCATGGACACAATAAAGGGGGAGCGTTTGCCAAAAACTTCAGGAAATCCACGGAGAAAAAGTGGCGGCGCTAAAAGCACGTTGATGTAACGAGTCGGCTTTGAAATATTTAGACTGGTTGCTTCAGCGTGACTGCAGTCAAAATGGCAGACGAGAGCGCTTGAGGAGAACCGAGAGGACGGTGCACTGAGCCCTCTGCTGGTCGAACTGGGAGTAACAGCGGACATAAAGGTGGTCAGGAGTTCAATACTGATGCTTAAACAAATACAGAAATAAATATAATAACACAAAAAGCTGGAATAAACACACATCCCAGCGATCCCCGAACTAGAACCAGCTTTCGGGCTCTGACACAAGTGCACACTCCTTCACACTCCTCGTAGAACCAAAGGCAGACACAAGTCAATATCTTCAGGCCAACTTTCTTTCTTTCACTCCAGAGTGAGAGTAAGACAGAGAGAGATGGATATAGGGGAAACAGACAGAGACGACTCATTCGGATGCCAAGCGCAGCAACAGCAGCAGCAATTACACCTCCATTTCACACAGGGAGAGCAGGAAATGAGGCAGGAAGTGTGCTGCAGGCTACACAAGAAGACAGCATGGGGAGCAGAGGCAGACAGGAATATATGTGTGTTCAAGCTGCTGCATACTGCTTAGTTCAAGTGCTGTCAGAGAGCGAGAGAGCAAGAGAGAGAGCGAGAGAGAGAGAGAGAGACAGCGAGAGAGAGAGAGCGAGAGAGAGAGAGAGAGAGAGAGAGAGAGAGAGAGAGAAAAAAAACCATCAGGCAAACAGACAGCAAGAGACTAACCTGCTCTCTGAACTGCTCCTGGGAGAGACAGTCCGTCATGTTGACACAACCAAGCAGGCAGCCAGTAGGGAACTCTTTAGGAAACTGCAGATCTGGGGAATTAGAAAGAAAGCTCCAATGCATCAGGGGGACTAGCACATTAAATGCTTTACATTCAGAGTCTCATTCTTCACTCTTACAACTTAAACGATCGTCAGCTTAATTTCTTTATCTGCTCACGCTTTTAGCTACACGGTCCTGCGTGAATGCACTTTCAACTGCCGAATGAACAACAATGCAGGTCATTTAGAATCGAACACTCGTTTCCCCCGTTGGAGTTGAGATAGGCTGGACTACGTTACAGGCTGATATGCAGAGATTGCACAAACAGTTCAAATTAGGCCACATTTTTCAGATCAGTAGCTCCTTTCCACAGTCCTGTTCCACACAATCTAAAGCCTTTTATTGCTTGACTGTGTACCGTGTGAGATAACTAGCATTATGAAAACACACTGTAACAGTGGTAAACAGTATTAAAAATGCCCCAAAACACCAACATCTGCAGGCCCTAATTAATGGAAGATCAGATTGCTCACATTGCTTAGATGATGTTGCCCAATTCAGCCTCCTAGATACTTTAGCCAATGCGAACAGCCTTACATGTCAGCCAGCTTCCTACTTGGGTTAGCCAAGAACACTTGTATGCTTAGCTTCGTCTTTTAGTATCTCACACTGGTTCAAAGTACAACAGCTGTTAGAAAATAAAAGCTTTAAAAGTCGGCTCCTGTGAGGCTGTTTACGCTGCCATGGCTACGGAAATAATATAAAGAATCCAAATAATAAATTACAAAAAGGTTTCATTGTTCTGAATACTGCATGTGTGCATGTTTCCACAATGGCGAAGAGCTTTTCCAGAATGTGCCTTTACCAGTAAGTGACTGACAATGTGAAGTGTTCCTGACATTTACGGTTTATGCATTGTTGTCACAGCTACTTCAGAATATAATGAGTCATGAAGTTGCAATTATATGACTTTTTATTGCCATTTAATTTGCAATGGCAGTAGAAAGTGAAGACACGTGCACATGGTCTTGTCTTGCACTGTCCTGCAACGTTTGCACATCCTGACTATATCCTCGTTAGTATAGTGGACAGTATCTCTGCCTGTCACGCGGAAGACCGGGGTTCGATTCCCCGACGGGGAAGTTGTTTACTTATTGGGCAGTGGAGGCCTAGTGGTTAGGACGCTGCCTTTGGTACCTGAAGGTCGCAGGTTCGAGTCCCAGCCCGGGCACTACTGAGGTACCCTTGAGCAAGGTACCGTCCCACTACACT
>JBBPDA010000039.1:3330318-3346599 GCA_037974385.1 Arnoldichthys spilopterus | reverse complement strand
TGTGATGGGTTAAATGCGGAGGTCACATTTCGTTGTGGTGCTTGAGTGTGTTCACAATGACAAAGAGTCACTTTCACATATCCAACTAAGGTGAGGCGAGTGCTGTTGCCAAATTAGTAATAATAATAATAATATTAATATTAATAATAATACATTTTATTTAGAATGCACATTTTCACACTTCACCCTCCCCCATTCCAACCGGTGGGGTACTTCGTGCTCGTGCCACATAGGTATGACATAACCGTGTCCTGCAGTATTCAAAAACATCCTAACAGAAACACTGACCCTATTCATTTTTAAGCTGGACAACTGTTTGGTTAAAAGATCAAGTGCATCGCTGAGACAGTTTTAAAAAATTTTGCAACCAAGTTGACAGCACTTTTAACAGCAACGCAACCGTTCTGCATTATCTTCCCTGTAGGGCTAAGATTTAGGACAAGGACACTCAACTCCATTCCTTAAGGGGCAGCGTCCAGCAGTTCGGCATTTTATCAATTCAAACTCACCCACTAAACCTGCAATTAACAGATCCATTCAATCAGGTGTGTTTAAGGAAGAAATAACCAAGATGTTCTGCCCCCGACCGATCCTCCAGGACTGAGATTAAGCACCCCTGCCCTGCCAGTGGTTCTCAAACCTGGCCCCAGGGACCTGGGGGCCAGTTGATTTTTGCTTCAAACCAACCTACAATATAAAGAATCAGAAGATAAAGGTGGACCAGCTGGTGGTCACTGGGGAGCCATTTGAGAACCACTGCCCTAGGATATGGACATAAAAAGTAGCTTAAGGGCTTAAACCTTAGGTTTATTCAGCAATTAATCCCAAGACTAACTACGCTGAAACAAACAGGCAAGTGAGGAATTTAAGGCAACTGCAGTTTAAAGGTTACTGAAAGGGACGTACACTTAATTTAAATGTGTACATCATTACCACAAGAATGAACTCAATATATTGACTTTAGTTTCAAAAATGATCCAATATAACTGTATGTAATACAAACATATTTGCATATTTAGTATATTTTACACGTTTGAAAATAAATAATATTTATATCTGAATCAACTCAATTCAACAATGCACCCCCTTTTCAGTAAAGAGACCCTCTTCTCTACCACCTAAAATAGTCAGTTTTAGGACTTTTGACTAAGTTTTACTTTGGCGTGAATGATCAACGACTTTTCAGCCATGTTCAGCTTCATAAGTGTTTCTGGATATTAAGCAATTTAACTATGGACTAGCAGCATTCCCTACACTGCACTGGGGTAAATCATGCCTGATCACATCTCTGTAGTGTTTTTTTTAATGTGCTTAAGAAAAATGACACACTCCCCTTAGCTATGGATATATAAAATCATACCTGGCTTATAAATCTGCCGATACATGGCCTCCACCTGGGCTATCTCCTGCGAAGTGGGCCTCTTGGCTGCAGCAGCGATCCACAGGCGGCCTCTGTGAGAGGTGTACCATGTACGGCCTTCCACTCTACAAACATCCATAAAGATATGTAGCTTGAAACGCGGTGTAACAGAGCGGTTATTCATTACAGCTGCTGCAGATTGGGTTATGTGAAAGCTCGAACAAGTGCACAGATTAGAACAATGCATGCTGAGAGAACACAACCGGGACCTATTGCAAAACAGAGAGAAGTAATTGGATCTGTATATGGAAATGTGTGTTTTTTTAATTACATTTAAAGATTTATACAGTGTGAGCCATGCCATTCATCATTCCCATAGGTCAACTTTGGATGTGAGAATTACTACATTAACAAAATGATCGAAAATAAATAAAAATACAATGCTTTTCCATTTGTAAAAATACAAATATATACAATATACTCCAAAAACAAATATGTTCTATTTTAAATTATGGAAATTCAATAGCAATCATTTATAAATGTCTGTATGTTAGGGGGAAAAAAACCCAGAAGGCATAGTACAATTCTGTTATAGCTTCTCTGCAGAATGTTTGTTCAATAAGAACAAATTACCTCTTTATGCCGCAGGTCAGGAGTGAGGCCCATGGCTGATGCATGCTGAGACACCAGCCCCCATCTGCCATCTCTTGCAGCTCTCTGTCTTGCAGCCGTAGTCTAGAGCGTTCAGCCTTCTGCTCGCTCCCTACAGGCTTCACTTGAGGCCTGCGAGGGGCTTCGCCGCCGCCACCAACATCCACCCACTGGTGCATACAGAAAAACATTATAGATAATCCAAGATAGGATCCCACTGCAGATAAAACACGAAATAAAAGTTGTATTGTGCTCAATCCTACAGTCTATTGAAGCCTACCACTGGTGCAGCCTGCACAATGTTGGGGTTGACCAGCTCCCTGAGGTGTTGACGGCCAGGTGGGCCCGGGGGCTTCGGTGTTTGGACCAGAGTTCCAGTATTAATGGCTTTGACAGACTCGTCAAACCTGTAACAGTCAGCATGAATAAACAGACTTCACAACTGAGAACCTCATATAAGCCCATACATCCTGTGGTTCCTTCAATAATTTTCCTCGATAAAAATGGTAATAACATTTTATTGGATGAAAAAGTTGATAAAATTAGGTAATATGAATGGAATGTAACGGCTGCTTACACATGTTTTTTGTTCTTGTTGCCAATAGGTATTTTAACCACATTAAATCTGAATAACCTATGTTTTGATGTAAATTCAAGCCCTACTTGATCGTGGTTATTGGTTAATTCCGCATCCTATAATTCACCTCATAACTGCGGTTGAATAGACTTAAACTATTAAGTGTCAACATCAAACTAAAAGCTTTAATAGTAATAGATAAATTGGACCTCGCCAGCACATAATAAAGAAAACATTAAATTCTGGTGCTGTTAGTTACTGTAACTTTCTGTGGTGGAGATCCATAATGTAACTTCACACAAATTTGCAAACCTAAATTTGCTTAATCTGTACGGTCACCCTGTCCAAACTGCATAAAGGCCAAAAGAAGACTTAAACAGAGTCGGGAGGTGAAAGACTTGCAGTTATAGATTTGCATATATTCTGAGGTATGAACAGGAAAAGTATAAATCAAGCATAAGAAGTCAGGATATGGCCTTAAAATTTGAACTTGATGGTAAAAAGATCGGAAGTTATTAAGTATCTTTTGCAATTCTGTGAATTATTCTTCAAGCTTATTATGGATTTTCTGTCAAAAATACTATAAATTAGGATAAGAAGATGTGGGACTTTTGTGCGCAAGTCAATATTTATTGTTTTTCATGTTCATAGCTGCTGTGGTCGATACAGTAGAAAAAGACATTTTTGAAAAGACTGAATTAAAAAATATGACCTGCATAAAATGTATTGAAGTTTTAATATATCTAAGCTATATTATAATGATCTTGAAAATGAAAGCATTTTACCATTGAAAGTACCTAAACATTCTGCTTTTCCAGAGTGTGATAAGTGCAAAATATAAAACATTAGTCAAAACTTAAAATCTGGCAATATCATTTTTTAAGCATGTATCTGTTGATACCAATTTCATACAATTGTTGTGCATCTCTAAAGATATAAACTGAACTGTATTTTTTTTTAAAGGGTCAGTTCACTTTGAACCTTGGCAGCTTCTGTATCATAAATATCATGGATCACTTTATCATTCATGTAAAACATAGAAATTGTTGTGTAAAACCCATACTTGTTGTAATACTGAGTCAGGTTCTCCCCATCCTCAAGCACTCGTCTGCCTGCAAAGTCCAATGTAATCTTGCGGTCTTTACGGGAGGCGTGACGGAGCTCCCTCAGCTCCTCCTCCCGTTTTCGCAGCGCCTCACGCTCCCCTGGAGACAGCCACTGGTTTGAGTCAGTGGCAAAATAGTCAGACTCATCATCCAAGACTTGAGTTCGGCGAACACTGTGAAAGAGCAGGGCCTGATTAATAACTCATTACAATAAACATCTACGATTCAACACGAAATTAACATTATACTCCAGTGTAACGTGCCCTCCAGTATTCTAGCGCTTGAATCCGGGACTTGGCACTTTCTAAAGCTCTCTCTTACTCAAAACCTGTGAGGTTACTGGAGGTTTAGGATGCAGTAATGTTGAGGTGTTGCATCATTCATGCAGGCCTTAAATGGTGTTTTACCAGGAGGCATGTCACTGTGCGTGCAATGAAAGCCCTAGTAAACAAGATACGACATCCTCAGCGTTAAGGGCTAAGAGTGCTTTCATTTCAGAGTCACGAATACATATCTGCAACTTCTTCCTCTCACAAAACACTGAACACTTAACTGTAAAATTCAACACCATCAAACACATTTTCCTTTGCTGGCCAGGTCACATCAATTTTGTGCAAACAAATCAGTCATACATGCACACAGGGCAGCTGGGGCCTAATAGGGGGCAGCTGGGCCTAATGGTTGAAAAAGACGACTTGAATCCGGACAGTTGCAGGTTCAGTACCCAGAACCAGCAGGGAAAACATGGGAGGGGCAAGTGAGTAAACAGAGCTTCCCCCCCTCCTACATCCACGGCTGAAGTGCCCCTGGGCAAGGCGCTTAATCCTCCAGCTACCCCAAGGGCGCAGGTACGCAGCTCACTGCGCCTGCTACTGGTGTGAATGTTCACAGGTGCCACAGATGGATTAAATGAGGAAGACAAATCTACTGCTCACTGTTTAGTGTGGGAGTACCACATAAGCTGGCATCCACATTTAAGCAGGATGGATCTTTGCCACTTTTCTCAAAAGCTAAAATAAAAGAATTCAAGTGTAACAATAAAGGTGCAACAGAAATACTGAAAAGTGCTGCTTTTAATCTAGACTTCACTGTATGTCCTGCTAATGTATCAGCTTCATTAATAATTTCCTGGGAATTGCACTAGAGCTTGTCAAATCCGTTACCTGGGATCCCTCCATCCCTTCTCTGCTTTTTCTTTAATTACTGATACATTCCAGGGTGGCAGTGCAGTGTGAAGGGGGCTTAAGGGCCTGGGTATAAAAGGTAAGTTGCTATAACACCGGTGACCACAAACAGACCGCACTAAGCGTTAGTAACAGCCCACCTGTTCTTGTCAAATTCCAGCAGTTTCTCTTTGTGTTGAACTGCCTTCTCCAAGCCTGCTTTAATCCTGGCCTCCTGGTGGGGAAGGTAGTCTTTGTCTGGGCCTTCTGATGTAGTGCGATCTGTCAGGTTAAAAGAGACAACCAGGATCATGTCTTACCCCAAGAGGCATTCAATGTAACAGGCAGAAAGATGAAATAAGCTCACAGATCAGAGATCACTTTTTTCCTCACCTCCCATGAGTTTCTTTCGGAGTTTTTGACTTTTGTTTGAGTCCCGTTGCAAGATTTCCTGCTCCTCTTTAGTGCAAACCTAACATAGAAATTCAAAAACATCAAGGAAAACAACTCTCCAACTTTGCTGAACAAATAAGGCAAATACTACATTTTTGTATGTGACATCACTTTAAATACCAGTGATGTTCAGTACAACAAAATATGATGAATGCTAATTTTATCATTCTGAAGCCAAAGGAATCGGTCATTGGTTCCCATTGTTGTTGTTTGGGTGTATCGTTCATTGTTACTCCCAAGACAAGAAGTCTGGTCTTCTAAAATCACAGAGTACATTTTTAGGTTGTGTACCACCTTTCTTACCTTACAATATTAAGTCATTTGGCATCTTTTTACACAAATTACCACCATGTGCACATGTTCCACACGTACCAGAACGCCACAGAAGAAACATGGACCAGAGCCCTCCTGTTCACATACAATCCGGCCACAGGTCATACAGTTGTTGATGAGTTTGTGTTTCTGAGCCAGGCAGTCACAGGGATGGCGTCCAGGGAGCAAGACGGCAAGCCTATCTTGACCCTCTTTGGCATACAAATTGATAAACTTCTTCTTCTTCGTCGAGGAGGTGCTGCTGCTCTCCTGTGCCTAAACAAAATGTAGTCATAAAATGCAACGTCAAAAGAAGTGGAATCTTAGAGTTTGTGGAGGGAGAACACTCACCTTTAGCAGGTCTATGGGAGTTTTTACAGCCTCTGGCTCTGGCTCAGCTTGACTAAAAGAGATGAACTCTTGCTTGTTCCTTCCTTTTCGCTTCGACTTCTTCTGGGTGTCTTTCGTTGCATCTGTGCTTTCTGTGAAAGCAGATGCACAGTTTTGTAGAAATACTATCTAGGAAGTTCCATAGTCAAATGTGCTCATCGAGCTTACCGGTCACCGTATCCCTCACGAGGATCAATTCTGGCCCACCATCTGCCTGTTTTCGACACTGCTGCCATCTCTCCACCAGCTCATCAATGAATTGTTTCTTCTTCTTCCCTCCAGTTCCTTGCAGGAGATCCTCCACATATTCCACAATTTCATCAGCATTTTCGATGGACAGGATATACCTAGGATGTTGCAGATGGTCAACATATGTCTATGTAACTGTCTAGCCACTGGCACGGGTCATATCAAAAGTATTTCCTTGTATTATAAGACTGCTTTTGATTTAAGTTTTTATAGTTACTATTTTATTCTCCCTTTATTACTTTACTGTTTTGAGTGCAGTGATTTCATTGGTGGTAATGGTGTTCCATTGTCACCTGTATATGACAAACTTGAATTAAAAAAATCTGAATTGAACTATCAATGCAAGTCACTTTGAAAAGGCAAGCTAGACAGCTTGGCAGTGTATTAAGGAATCAGTCAAAAATATTGCATAATTTTTTCAAGTGATATTTGTAAACGCCACTGCCTCAGCAATTTTGACACAGGCTAACTAGCTCGAACTAAAATGACTTTCCATACCTACAGCCTGCTATAGGAGTCATATAACGTTATAAAGAAAACCTCACAACCTAAAACACTGACAGCCTCATATTTAATACTGCAGGGAAGGGTTAAAGCAAGATATGGGCAGTTTATCTCAATGTCAGAGCTCATTTCTCGAATTTGCAGGCCCAACAGTTAGGATAAGTGTCTGACTAGCTGTGGATAGCAGCCGGCTAGCTAACAACCCACACAGTGTACTTACTGAACAATGTCATCGCTCGCCTCCAGACCAAAGCTGTTATTTAACTGGTCTACACACCACCGAAGCAACGATTCAGACATTATGTACAAAAAAATGTCGCTAGACACTGCAGCAGACGCGGAATGTTGTTTTCCAGCTGTTGCAGCTAGCAGGGAGCACAGCCGCTTGCGCTGGTGAACGCCGGATGACATAAACGCGTGCTCACAAAATAAAAGTCCTAATAGAAACGTTAATTATTTACTGGTGAATTCCAGCTATTTTATAAAAACTGCTGCTTAATTCTATAATTGTGATTTTTGAGCGGTTTGGTGTGAAGTGTATTGCAAAGAAACACACTGACTCGGATTACAGTGGTGGCGATGGTACCAGGACTCGACAACAGAAACAATGACATTTTATTTACTGTCCAACACAGGCAGTGGCCTTACGCTTGTGTCCTGCAAATGTTTTCTGTGTAATGTTGATCCTGGTAAAATAATGGTAAATCTGAAAAACATGTGACTCAAAGCGTATCCAAGTTTTAATTTTTATTTTTATTTTAAAATAATTTTATATAAATAATGTATAATTATTTATATAAATAATTTTAAATATTTTTTTGGTTAACATTCGTAACATGCGTGTAAATTTGAAGGGGATATAATGGAAAGGATGCCAAATAACAAAAATTCAACTCGTGTTAGAAATGAATAAAATGTTGTGATAAAACATGTAAATGAAAAATGTTAGCAGTCAGGGTCTAAACTAGAACAGGCTTCTAACTACAGTTGGGTCATTTAAGTGTTTGTGGGCAGGTCTTATATTCTAAGTAACATCACAGAAGATTTTAAAATATGGTAAAAAAAAATCTTTTAAAAAAATAATATAATTCCAAGATATTCGGTTCCTATAATTCTCGGTAACAAACTCTGTTGGCCAATTGTGTTTTCAGTCACTAGATGGCACTGTTATGTCATTATGACCCTTTAATTCAGTGCATGGTTATTTTTTGTAGATGGAAAGTGAAACCCAGCACACATTGCTCCATTTGCCCAGTACGCAGTCATCAGCCTGATCAAGAAGTGCACTTTCGCTACAGAATTTCTCCTCTGTGCCATTATTTTGAGCAACATTTAGTAATTATTATAATTGGGAATTAATGCAATAGACCAAATTATATCAATCCAAATAATAACTAACATTGATTATAAAATTAAAACAATCATTTATAGATTTATCTTAAGGATTTTCATTGCTTTTTATTGTCTTTATGGTAATTTTTCTGTAGAGGATTCACTGGAGGGCAGCAGTAGCCTAGTGGTTGCCCATGGGAGCTTGCCCATGTAATCAGAGGGTTACAATTTCAAGTTCTGGCCTAGGAGGTACTTTTGAGCAAGTTAATGTCCTGTTAAACTGCTCCCAATGTGCTAATGATAGCTGCGTGCTGCTCTACATGTGAATTGGTAAAGGTCACATTTCGTTGTGATCCACTTGTTGTGGTGGGGTGTGTTCACAATGACAATCACTTTCACTGTTATTTTTAATCCTCTTTTATTCCCAGCAAAGGCACAACTGTCGAGTGTGATTCCTAAACCAAGATACTGTCAGTCACTTTGCTTGCTGGTTGGACCCAAAAACATGAAGACTCTTTCAAGACATAGAAAAATATGTTTATTTATAACAACACATCATAGTCAATTTGAAGAAAATAAAAAAGAAAGTAATCTCAGACCTGTCCAGCTGTCATGCTGGTGTTAGTGCCTGTGGTTGGCAAAATGCAAAATGATAGCGAGATTATAGAGTGACAGTGTAAATACAATCCTGAAAAAATAAGCACACAGATGAATATTACATCTGTATATTTTGGTTGAATAAACGATAAAAGCTACTTTTCCTTGTGTGTGTGTGTTTATACAAATATCAGCTTTATCTGTAGGCACCATATTAAAGAGGGTGAGCTGTTTACTTGTTTAAATACAGTATGTTGGAAAAAATACACAATATCCATGGGTGTACTTATTTTTTCACACGACTATGAATTAAAATTATAAGATACAAAACCAGGTCGTGGTTAGTTCTCCTTTCTCAGACAGATAAAACAAATCAGTGTGATTTATTAATGATCATTGTTTAAAAGTGTTTCACATCTTACAATCCAGCTATTGTGTGAACACTACTGCATTAACGCGTGAGGATAGTTGTGTTGATGCTGTATATTTACTTATAAACGGACAGAAATGTGTTTTCTTGTAACAACAAAAAAAGACAGCAAAGTCATTTCTTCACTTGAAAAAAGTCACAAACACAGGATTGGCTACTTCAAGGTAAAGGAGTCGTTCGGACAGATTTGCTAATCTGGCTACCAGAGAATGGCCACCAGCAGGCATGATGTAATTTGCATAATCCTAAATTGTGGCCATTTTAATTATTTAATATATATACTGTTGATGTTACATACAATCCTAAGTCCTGTAATCCAAGTTGTCCCAGGCCCCTAAACATATGGTTTCATATTCCCCTGAAATTCAGCCACTTTCTGCTTTTTGTCATATTCTGTCTGAGAAACTCAAGGCCTGTGTCTCTTCTAAAATGTCATAATACCAGATAGCAGCCGGGTTACAGCGCACCGTCCTTCAGTTCAGGTATGAAGTCGTCACTATCAAGCAGGCACAGTGGCACCTAGGGCTTGCACCAAATGGTGTGATAAACCGGTCTCAACTGGTTCTTACCTAGACAGGAATATTAAGGTCCTGGTTTTTGTTTCACGACAGCGCAGAGAGATACACTTGTCTCTGTGTGCTGCTCACTTTTACCTTTGAGGCCTCCTACAATTCGGGGAAACTTCTCTCCCATTCCTTGACTAACATCTGTCATTTTATGGCCATATCTATGTAACTATGCTCTCTCTTAAATCTTTTGCAAGAACTCAGGTGAGCTGTATCTGTACCTAAAATATACACTATATCATATATATATATGGTATATTTATAGTGTGTGTCTCTGTGTGTGTGTGTGTATATATATATATATACATATACATATACACACACACACACACACACACATATATACACTGTTATATATGGTTATGCATTTGGTAGACATTTAAAAGGGGGAAAAACACACAGGGGTTTCAGTTGAAGAAGTCTTTGGAAATGGCCTCCACAAAGTTAGGGGCAGACATGAGGATGCCAATGGTGCAGAGGATAGTAAAGATGGAGAAGGCCATGAGACAGAGGCGGTCGATGACAGAGGCAGCGAACTTCCACTCGTTACAAAGAGAGTCTTCCTCGTCCTGGTCGCGGAAGCGCTTGGAGATGTAGCGCACCTCCTCCAAGATCTTGGCCAGCTCTGTGTCTACGTGACCACCACTGCTGACGGAAGGGGCCTGGTTGCCGGGCAGCAGCACGTCCTCCTCGGCCCCACCTACCAGCCGCCCGCAGATCACCCCGGAGTCTGGCGAGGTGGCATAGGGTATGTTGTCAATGCCCCGGAAGCCGATGTACAGCATGTTGCCATTGGTGGAGTGCGGGACTCCTGTGCTGACGTTCAGCTCCACGCTGGAGATGCTGCTGCGCGGCTGCTTGTTGTGGCACGCTGAGCGCACCCGGTCCTCACCCGGCCTCTTCATCCGCAAGAACCACGCACACCAGTTCAACAGCACTATACGCGTCTAAGGAAGGACGTACAAGGAAACAATTCTCATTGCAGAATATTGTACCAATTTGTATTTGACTGGGCGACAATGCTAGAAAATTCCAAAATATCCACATTGACATTGACAGTGCACATTACAGGAACTGTGGTTAAAACACTTATCACATTTCTTCCTTTCACTATTATTAGCAATGGCTTAGATTTTGAATCTTGGGGGGGAGGGGGGGGTCCCTCTCCATTCACTTACAATACAAATCAGCTGGGCAGATTCTATATTCAGATATACAGTACAAATAAAAAACAACAGAAATGGAAAGAAATCAGAGGAGAAAATGTAGCAAAAAAGGCTACAGTGGATTTATGTGTTTTATTTGACATTTTTTTCCCACCTTAGCCATTGCTAGCAAGGTCTCCCTCTATCACAGCTTGGGAGGGTAATGGTGCTTGGAGAAGAACATTAACTGCAAATTCTGTTACATTAGTATCATGCTGTGATAGAGGGAGAGGAGGGTGGGCATCAGTTACCCTTCTTTGAACTCCAAGCCTTGATGGCTGTGACACTGGCAGGGACTAAACTGATTTGATCCAACACTTACAGCAGTGGTTCTCAGTCCCTTTCCTGGAATATCACTGCCATGTACATCTCCTGTTCATTTGCACTCAGTTCTACAGAACTAAAGGAGCCATTTAAATGCCTAATGCTTCTTTACCTGGTTAATGGTTCTGTGATGAAAAGCCTTTTTTAAAGAACCTTTTAAAGAACATTTCAAATCTTTTGGTTCTGTGTAAAAGCAAAAAGGACTCAGTTACTGAGTGCAGTTCATTAGTTTCATATAGTGGAAGCAGAAGAAACTGTAAAAGTGGACAGACAGACAGACAGACAGATAGATAGATGGGAATATAGAGATAGAGATAGAGATATAGATAAATGGGAATAAATAGATAGATAGATAGATAGATAGATAGATAGATAGATAGATAGATAGATAGATAGATAGATAGATAGATGGAGGACAGACAGACATACAGACAGACAGATAGACAGAAAGCCACAATATGAAAAATACATATACAAAATATAAGTACCACAACACTCCTGGACCAGGACTGAAAGACCTCGACCTTTCACTGCTAGGACACACCAGTTCTCTTGGTTTGTTGTTTTTTAATCAACTGCTGTTTGTTTTCTTCAGGTTTTAAAAGACTATTTAGGCATAAAACTGAGCATTAGAGACAAAATAATATAACTATTAATGTTAAATGATATGAAAAGCATCATCAAGACAATTTGTTGGCCTCCTCACCCCGCCCTCCTACAAAGTACATGAATGGGAAACATGTAAACTACTTACCCATGTTGGCATTTTCCCCCCATCAGGATCATGGTAGTGGTATTGTAAGACCCAAACTGTAGCTATCACAGACAGCCCAACAATGACCATGGTAGTGGCAAAATATTGTGCTGGATAGAGAGAAAACCAGGATCACTACTCTAAACAGTGTCAGAGAGAATGGAGCTCTCGTTTACATTCCAAACATCCATTCTGCCAAAGCTGCCAGATGCAAAAAGTAACCCTAGCACATGAAAAACTTCTTAATGTTCTGTACTTCTGTGCCTCTAAACCTTTGGTCTTTGGAAAAACGCTTACCAATTAAAGGCACTGAGTCTGAGGTTGCAGGCATGATCTCTGCTACCAAGAGCATGAAGACGGTCAAAGAGAGCAGCACCGTAATCCCTGAGAACAGAGCAGAGTCAATCAATACACACTCGAACAATCCAATCTCACAACAACAGCATATTAATCTTAAATGTTCTTCTTTGGCATATAATTGACCACCACTGGCAGTTACAGAAAGCAAGAAAAAAAGCATGTTGCTCTTTAAATCAAGCTACAAATCCAAATAATCAAATGCACAACTGACTTGTTAATGTATGTGGACACATTTAAGATAAATTAGGCTCTGAGTTCACTAGACATACTGCTCATTTAGGCTCTGATATTCTCTGTATTGATTCTGGAACCCTGCAGAAGCATAGCCAATGAGCTGCTGTGTGAGAGATGATTTTGGCAGGCGGAACCCACGCTAATACCATTTAAGGTTGAAAGAATGAAAAAATAAATTAGGCTCGACCGGACTTCACGCACAGCCTCTCGAAATCCGCTCTGCAGGTCTCCGCAGCAATGCTGGCTCTAAATTTGCCAGGGTGGAAAATGAAGGCGTTTGGCACTGAACACTCTGCATCGATCACAGAGGAGATCTCAGACTGGCCCATCAATCTCACTGCCGAACGTTTATCTCAGCCTGCAGGGCCCAACGCATAAATTGTCATGTGCTCCGGTAGCCTCGGTGGCAATTCCACATGATGTCGCTTGCGATGTTTATAGCATATACTTACGTCAGCGAAAAAAGCAATATTGGTGCATTGAAGTGAGTGTGCTAAAAATAAGAGCATCAACAATAACGTCAGAGCAAAATGAATATTCAGAAATCCTCAAATGTTTGTCTTCTTGTCCCTAAAATAACACTCTGTCTAGTTTATAATTGTCACGTTCTACATATCATGTCTGTTTGTTTCGGTTTGGCCATGTGTTTCTGCCCTTGTTTGTTTACATTTTACCCTTAGTCCTGCCCCTTGTTTCATGTCTCCACCCTCGTCTAGGTGTTTTGTGTTTCAGTGGTTCCTGTGATTGGTTTAGTCTTTGTCTAGTCTACTGTTTCTTGTACTGGTTCCGTGACTGTGTGGAAGCCATGTTTGTAGTGCTATGTGCCTGTGTAAGCAGTCTTAGTGCTCAGTTGTATATTAATAACACCTTTGAAAGCCATCCGGCTGGCGCATACTTCCAAAAACCCCAAACCTTACAATAATACTTTAATCGACACTATAAAAGTCAATGTTTTATATGATGTAAGAAATGTTATTAATATGGCAGTATATTTGAAAATAATTATAAACCATGTTTGTGGAAGTGAAGAAATTTCCTGAAATGCAATAAAGACAAAAATCTCAAATTTGTATATTCCTGTGAACCTTTACTTTATTGACAAAAGAACAAAGAAATAACTTTAAATGTTATGGCTGATCAAAATGACTGTAATTTGTAAAAATAAACGAATTTGAAATTTGACGTTGAACACGGTGCATCGGTTAGTTTTAGACTATTTCACCCTGTTGAAGGTAGCCATTCTCTAACAGTGCAGAGGGCAAATATTTCAATCGACAGCACAGACACTTATATGTCACTAAAATGAAGCACCATAATCTGCACTGTCCAGTAAATCATGATCGTAAAGGATCCCCACTGGCATGTACCATTGACATGAAGGGGTATATTGGGATATTAGAGAGACATATGCTGCCGTCACCGCAATGTCTTTTCCCGGTAAGTGCTTGTTTGTTTTAGCAAGACAGTGCCATGCCACAACAACACGGCATAGACACAGAGTGTGTGTGCTCAACTGGCCTGCCAGCTGTCCAGATCTGGAGGAGAATCCTACTACTAATACTACGAACTACATAGAACTGACAACGGCTTAACAACACACAAGAGACAATAGTCAGACAAAACAAGGAACACCTGAAACAAGGAGGAGACAAGAAACAAGGATCAGGTGCAAGGGGCAGAGATGTAGGCGGGGCTAGGACATAAACATAAACACAAGGACAGAAGCACATGGCCAAGCAACAACAAAAACAGAACCTGGAAACATGGCACAACGAGACGTTACATGAAGTCTTGCACCAAGCTAGAATGGACAAGAATTCCACTTGCAAAACTGCAACAAATAATATCTTCCCAAACACTTCAACCAGTGTAATTAAAAGGAAAAGTGATGTAAAGTGATACTTTACATTTATTTGTATTTGTGCATTCATTTTTTGCTTATATTTCTAAATTTGTTTATTTATAGGTTCAAGAGAATTTACAAATTGCAGATACTTTATCACATTTTACACAATGTCCTAACCAGAAATGAGATTTACACATAAGCTGGCTCATGCCCAAGGCTGGTGGCAATTCTGTACTACTGAAATCTGTCGAAGCGCCAAGCACAAGACGCGTCTCATGAATAATCTTAGAGCTAACTGAAAAAAAAATGAGCGCATATTCTTGGCCTGACTGCTACATTGCTTAAAACACAAACAGGTCTTGTACCAGTTCCATTGCTCCAGCATCACAGAGTGATGACTTAGCTGCTTTGCGCTGAATGATAGCGATGACTGTGCAGATTCTGCTTACCAAGGGAGATCTTCTCGCCTGAGTCAGCGGGCAGGAGGAAGACCAGCAGGGCAAGTGTGGAGATGAGCACGCAGGGGATAAGCAGGTTCAGGCCGTAGTAGAGTGTTCTTCTGCGCATCACCACAGTAAATGTCACATCTGGGTACGGCTCCTTGCAGCAGTCATAGAATTTCTCGTTCCTCCGGCCGGGAACCTCTGCACAAACAGTGAGAGAATCTATGTGTGAAATAAAATCCATAAGAATAACTTTCTGGACAAGTTTTTTTGCCTGTATGGATTTTAGGAATGTGCTTTGGTGGCAATGGAGAGCATGCAAACAAACAATACAGGACACAGAGAGATATAGTTAAAATAGGCATCAGAAAATATACATTATAATCAGTATGCAAACGAAACATAAAGTGGGATATGACTGTAGTGTAAGTGATGTGTAAATGAAGTCCTACAGATCTGCTCAGATAGGGGTCGTAAATGTTACTGCCTATGAATAATCAAGCCGGACAGGACCTGACAATTATCACAGTTGAGTTTTTCACAGTCCATTTCACACTCTTAATTGAGTTTGGCCTGCCTTTACCATCTTTCAGTGCGACCTGCCTTGAGTTTGGCCTTTCTTTCCGTGTTTTATTACTATTCAGTTCTACCTCCATTTTCTTAATCTGGCATGTGACGCTGGCATGACTTGTGTTGTTGGCAGTGAAGTCCTATCTTGTCATATTTTAGTGACTTGACCTTCATTCATTTCAGAAAAAATTCTGTACGTTTTAGTTAAAATTTTAGGCAAATGCATTAACATTGTAGTCCATTTGCATTTTTAATACCTGCCCCTCTGCAAGTACAACGAAAAACAGCAAGAGCTTGGAGGCTTGTCAGACATGTAAATGGATCAGCCCAGTTCCAGTAAAAAAAAAAAAGAACCAATGGGCCACCGTCCCTTATTTATGGGTTGGTCATTAAAAAATATCAGTCCCAAGGTTCATCAGCTCACTGGAAAAATGCCCGGTATGCTAAATTACTAGTTCATGTCTGTCTGTTAGGAAATCGAACCCAACAAAATACAGAGCTATCATTTAACCAAATGATGTAATTCTAGCAACTGCAACTGCGTTATTCTAGCTAGCTACTGCTAGATAGCATCATTTATATTATTGCATATCTAAGTTATCCAGACATCCATTTTCCAACCGCTTCTTCCGTTTCCAGGTCACGGTGAAGCTGGAGCCAATCCCAGCCAACTGCGGGCCTAAGGCGGGGTACACCCAGGACAGGAGGCAGGGCAACACACAGACAGACAACCATTCATACACACATTCACACCTATGGGCAATTTTCCAATCAACCTACTTTGGACAGTGGGAGGAAACCGGAGCACCCGGAGGAAACCCACGCGAACACGGGGAGAGCTTGCAAACTCCGCAC
>JBBPDA010000039.1:3295336-3322682 GCA_037974385.1 Arnoldichthys spilopterus | reverse complement strand
TAAATGCAGAGGTCACATTTCGTTGTGGTGCTTGAGTGTGTTCACAATGACAAAGAGTCACTTTCACTTCACTTTTATGACAAAAAGCATTTAGGACTGAAGAGAAAGACCCCGTGTTACACTTCAGAGTAGCAAAGTATAAGGTAAGACATATTAGCCTCAGTATGTGTTAGTGCTCTCAGTCAACCAGCGAGTTAAAAAAGACAATATATCAGTGATTTCATTTTGAAATGCAGTGCAACTTTCAGAATCGATTCAAATTAGTATGTGCACATGAAATGTTTTTTTTTTTTATTATGTAGTAACTGCAAGCAGAGCTGACAAGGTTCTCATAAATGGGGGTGAAAATAGCTAGGATTTACTGGGGGAACTCATTTTGTAAATATTTTTTGTTAATTTAGTTTCCTAAATGGCACATTTTCATACAGAAAAATACATTAAAAATTCAGAATTTCATTGTACTTGTACCTATACACTGTACAAAGTAATATGACAAATAGCTTGCTATCAACCATTCATTACAACCTAGCAAGGTATCAAAATGTAATTGTATTTAATGTAAAAGTATCAGGGCATGGGAACACATAATTAATTAGCAGCATTGAAACCAAACATTTGTGCAATAATACAGAGTAAACCAGATACTAAAACCAAGCTTCTTAGCTGCTTTTACATTCCAGACACAGATATTTGAAGCATGAGTCACTTTATCCTGACTTTTACACCTGAAACAGAGTAAATATACAATCTTAAAAAAAATCAATGCATGCTACATTTGATTAAATCTCCAATACAGACTTGGGCAAAGAAGGTTTGTTTTGACAAGTACACACTGCAAATACATGGGGAGATTTCAGTCTCTGAAAACAATGAAACCAGAGTTTTAATATGAATCTGCCTATAGCAGAGCAGGACAAGTGAGGAAACAGATTATCTTAATGTTATTGCTGTCCCTCACAAAAAACATGTATTTTTCACTGAATGTAAGACTGAAAGTAAGTAAATGAATTTTTCATATCAATGAATCCATAGAAGCAGCCAGAGTAGGGGCACGTAAGTTCTTTTCAGGTTAATGCAGATTCATGTCATGTAACTATCATTAGGGGAACTATCGCAGGGGCAATGATACGATACTATTATGATATTTGGGCTATGATACATTATTATTGCAATGTTGACACTTCGACCTGTTATACTGTATAGAGGTCTCTGTGGCCATTTTGGCAACTTTAAATACATTTGAAAAATTTGAAAATAATATTAAATAAAAAATATTAATACTTAGAGCTGCTGTATCAATATAATATCTTGACAAAATATTGCAGCACTGCAGTGTATTGATTTCCATCTCTATTCCTTTTTTACAGGGCATCTTGAATTTTGAAAGGGAATGACTGGGGTGGGAACAACTTTTTAAGCTCTAGACTCAACTACAAAATAGTCCCAAAATTTAGCCCAGTGAGCAATATGTGCCAAAATGTGCCAGACAAAGGGCTTTTCATCATTAATTGATATTTAAAAAAAAAAAAAAAAAAAGCTTTTCATCATTAATTGATATTGAATCGAATAGGTTTTAGATTTATTTGTTATCTAATTTGTGATCTAACATCACAATTTGAATGCTTTTAGTGTAACTAATTCCAAGAACAAAGTGTTACAGGCAAACACTATACCAAACTATACCATGCTAATCTATACTAGCGACCTATGAGCACAACGACAAGTGGGTTCTTCTCTACCTCCAGGATGGCGAGTTTCATGAATGTCTGTGTGGACCCATGTACAATGCTAACTGAAACTGTCTAGATGTTTAACAGACCATCTGCAAAAAGACACATTCCAGCTGCAAGCCCCAAAATGAACCAGGTTTAAGAATACTATTTAACCTGTGATGTAGTGCAAAAAATATACAGAGGTCTTCTGTGTGAGTCAGTTGGCCTCAAAAAACTGCCTCAAGAAGAATGAATGCAGAAAATCAACACATTCATCCACAACTAAGTAGAAACCTCATAAACAGGAACATCACGTAAACATTAACTCACTTGAGGTCTGATGCTTGAGATTGTGTGCAGTGTGCTTGTGTACAGCTGCTCGGCCATGAAAACCCATTTCTTGAAGCTTGAAAATTGAAATATCGCCCTTCTTCTATACAATATTGCCTTTCTTCTCTCTATATGACAGCAGATCTCCACCACTTTTGCATAATTATTAAATTAAAATAGGGCACAATAAGAGATGATTTATTGGAATAACATGCAAACTGTAGGAAAGCAAGAAAACCACCAGCTATCAGCGTCTGACATACAAATTATTCAATTTTGACATTCATGGTGCCACTGAGTTTTGAAAGGAACTGCTTCACTTGGTCCTTCACAAGGTTCCAAAGGCTTTGCAAAGACTTCAACAATATAAAGCAAATTTTAACATGTATTTTGTAAGGGCAGACTGCAGTGGTAATGTGCATAGTTTTTAAAAGGGCTAATATCATTAAAAATATCTTTTGGCTTTTGCCTTTGTTTGAAAAGAGCTTGATGTTGTAAGTAAGCATTTTTCCACAATCAGAATTTTCTTTCCACTTCTTATTCCTCATATGTGAATTGTTCATATTTTTGTATTTTACTTATTTATTTTTTTATATAAATGAGTGCTTCAATAATATATACAGCCACATCCAAGATGTTGGTCATCCCTAGAATAATATCATATTTTGTTGATTTTTTTAAGTGAAAATAAAAACACCTCATTGTCATTTTTTTTTCATACTTGTTATACAATGGTATACACAATAGGCTCAGAGAGTGTATCAAGACATATCATGATGTAATTTATCACAATGATAATATTGTCTTATTGTGCAGCTGCACACCGAGCTAGACCTCTGACTATCCTTTCTTTAGCCTGACATGCAGCCAAACACCAGCAAAGTCAGATAATGTTTACATAATATTTAATGTTGCACAGTCTAGCAAAAATGATAAAGATACATAGATTACTGTATTTCTTGCATTCCCTTTTTTAACTGACAGTTTTTACTTGAATCTGGACTGTCACTGTTTTAGCAAACACACGTTTGCAAGAATTTAGTTCATACTGGTTTAGAAATGATAACAAAAACTACTAAAATGTAAGTGGTTAAAGGAGTATGCATGCAGTGGTTCTGTTTGGTAGATGGTGCATTCAAAAGAAATGAACGCTAATGGCCCTTTAAAAAGACATGAGTGAGGCAGAAGCAATGCTTCCGCAGTAGCCCCCAATCTTGTAGCAACACAGTTATTTTCCTTCTTTTTTGGCATGTTGGCTGAGGCGTGAAAATGTGCAAAAATGAATGCATTCTTTGGGAAAGCCATTATCACATTACTGCAACAATTTTCACAGCCACACTATCTTAATGGATGTTTGGTATAAGAGTGTTTAAGTGTTTCTTAAAGCAACAAAACGAGGGGCTGGATCACTACGCTGTTCCAGGAGCAGTCAAATAAATCAAATAATGTTCACAAAATGGAAGAAATCCCTCATCTCTGGTAAATATGTGAGACAAAAGACTGATGACAGAAAAATAGCTCAAAGAAATTTCAGAGCCATAAGAAGACAGAGATGTATTTATTTTAGTATTAGGGATAAGATATTCTCTATCTGGCCCTGAGCATAGTTCTTCTCTACTTATTTTGCAACACTAAGGGCCCAGCACATTGACCCAGACATGCATTTACTCCCTAAAACCACAATTAAATCACTGGCATAACAAAACCTTGTATCTTGGAAATGGTAAAATTACAGGAGGAAGGAAATTTGGATCATTACTTTTAGTCCATTCATCATGAAATTTTCCTACAATGTAAAGGTCAGCTAGAGTGTACAGTTTAGTTTTGAATGAGAGGTGAGGCTTAATTTGGCAAAGGGTCCATTTGTTTATGACATTAATTGATCACTACTTTAACTGAGTCTTTATCAGAATTGTGTAAAATAAACTCTAAAATTAGTATTTGACCAGCATAGAGTCCAGAATTTAAGGGGCTACATGTTTGACAGAAGGATATATTCATTTCAAGGCTTGAAACTGTCAGTGCAGCAAAATCTTCCCATGCTGCCAGGTCACACAGTATATTGACACGGCCAGAGCCAGAGTCTTGGGTCACAGCTGCATTGGCTCCTATGCTCCACCCCTTCTGGCTAGAGTCCATGCAAACCCACACTCCTCATAAAGTTGCTTACATATACTGGAAGACATGGCCTCTGGTGGGCAGGATGCCTTGCTGTGGTCAGTTACTGTAGTTCTATTTCAGTATACGATGACGAAGTTGAGGATGAAGTAATGGGAGATTTTCTTTGTTGGTTTGCAATAACTTATCTTTGCATTGGTATGCTTAGGGTTGTCTTCAATTAGGGAACATATTTCACCATATTTTGTTAAAATTATTATTTTTTCAATTTTTTTTATAAATTTCTCACTAATGCCATAACTCTTGTTTTGAGTCCAGGCTTTAAAAAGGCTATACACCTTTCAATGAAAAAAAATGTAAAAATGTTTCCCAGTGTTTCTATATGTATGCATGAATAGGCATGAATCAATGAATAAGCAAAAAACCACACAACCTTAAGTTTTGTATAAACAAGACTAGCACACAGCAGAGCACCTTGAGAATGTGCACAAAGGTACTGTAAGGATACATCAATGAATCACCCAGTTCAGTATGCAGCAATCTATGCACAGTTCAGAGCTTAGTGGGACTTCTGGGCTCAGCTGTCTGCAGCAAACAAGCCTCGGCTATATTTCTGCACGGTGACAGATGGTGGCTCTTTGGACACCATCCCTTCCACACACATCATTAACAACTTGTCAAAGCAGTCAGGTCCTGTCAGTTTTCTCCATCCATTCAGAACTTTTCATACAACCTGCTCCACCATTCCCTCAGGACTGCTCTGGTAAGGCAGTCACATCCTGCACAATGAAGTAGGTACACCATGTACAATGAGACACAGCCTGTGCTCTAAAGAAAAGGATAGGAAAAGGAATAGAATAGGATGCTTTTCAGCAGTCATCCATCATCTAAGATCACCATGGCAAATGCCAAGGCCCAGCTTGAGGAATGTAAAGCAGTGGAACTGCATTCTCAGGAGCATCATCGGGTATCCCAGAAATTAGTTACAGTGGAATTTGGGATCCAGAACTAATCTTCCAACATCAGTAACTAGCATGACTAAAGCTTTTGTGCCTGAATACAATCAAATTCCCACAGCAGTGTTCCAACATGAAGTCCGCTCAGAGGAGCAGAAGTCGTTACTACAGCAAAAGGGGAACAAATGTCATATTAATACCACTGATTTTGGGAAAACTGCTGGACATACAGGAGTCTGGATACTTCTGGTAATACTATGTATGTTTACAGCAGGAATTATTACAATCTACCTCAGTCAGTAGACAAATAAGTGTGCTGCCCATTTGACAGCAACAGTTAGTAAAAATTAGGCAGATTTAATGGAACACACTGTGTTCAAGTTAGACATTTCATGGAAAATGTGCACTTCCTGCATGATTTATTCCAGTCTGAGAAAAGACAAAGTCTTGTGACCCTCAGTCAGTGTGCCTGGGAGACGGGTCATTTATCTCTGTTTGGAACTTGTAATCCCTCCCCACCCCCACCCCCACTCCCACCACACACACACACACACACACACATCCTGTAGGAACAGAAGAAGAGCAGAGGTTGCCGGATATAGGAAATGCCGCTTGTGTTTATTCTCAGCCTCAAACAGTATAGGCCAATAAAATGCAAAGAAACGGAAAAAAGAAGAGATCAGTATCTACAGAAGCTTTATTGTCAGAAAATAAGCATTTGAAGAACATAAACCATCCTTGCTTCCGGCCCCAAGGTCAAACGCATTGGGAGTCTTGTCGAAATTTGGACTTAGTAAGATGCAATTAAACTAGCCAGGCTGTATTGATGAGAAATGTGCTTAGAAGCGTAAAGTGACTGAGCTTCTAATTGTCATTCCAGACAAAAGCATTCCCAGTGGGAAACCAATTGAGTGCTTGGCTCAGGGCATGATGTACTACACCTTTTGTGTTAAAGGCACAAATTGGACACACTCAGGTGTTATGTTCAAAATTGTCAAAAATGTAATGTGCCTCCCTTACAAAAACATAAGCAGTTTGAGGAAAAGCCACTGAAAGCATGGAAGGATTGTGAAAAATAGTGGGATATTACATGGCTGATTACATATTACCACAATTGCATTATTTACTAAAATTAGAAGGAGATTGACACAAATTTCCTTCTGTTTTATAAAAACTGCTGTAAATTTGCCTTAGGGTCTAAAAAACATGCTGCTAAGGGACTTCCTTTAACAGTGGCAGAATACACAGAGATTAGATAAAACCACAGAGCACCTCCTGAAAGCCATATGCATATATGTGAAAAGACTCAAAGCAGGCTATGCTCTGATGCAGCCTCAATATGCATGTGCACTATGGAATGTTGTGATGAAGAAATTAATTTATTAACACCACTATTTCTTCATCACTGAACTGTTATTTTACTGTAGCATTATTGACATAGAGTCAAATACACTACAAAGTCTGTCACTCAATAAACCCTGAAATATTGATTTGGATGTGTGATTTGCAATGTTATGTTAGCACCAAGCTAGCAGTTATCTAGATCGACCTCTTATGTGAAACGCAGAACACAAGTTGCACATTATACCTATTCACTAGAGAGATCACCAAACCCCCCAAACATACATAGTGCAACAAATGTGGTGGTGGTGGGAAACATCATATAATGATTATTTTGTTAAGTGCAGCCTTACAGACTGACCACACAGTGGCTTTATAAAAGAAACATAACATAAATAAAATTAAAATAATATATAAATATATAAAAATAGAAATCAGAAAACAAACATGCATAAAATATAAAAATGATCTATTAACTAAAATATGAACAAATACATTTAAACAAGACAATTCTGGCCCAACTAGAGGGAAAATAACCCTTTCAGCATTTTTAAAATAAACGTATTTAATAGGGATTTTAAATAGTCTCAAAAATAAAGCCTTGTGTAACTCTCTCAGGTCAAAACAGTACTCCACACACTGCCCCTGCCTCACAGCCTTGGTCCTAGAAGTAATCACATTTCTGCTACAGCAAGGTCCCCAGTTACGAATAAAAACATTTGCTGTTCAATGAACACCCTCTCATCCAGCAACCCACAAATGAACACTAGAAGTGTGAAGGAATTTCTGCTATGTAATTACCTATCATGGCCTTATTGTGAATGAAACCCCACAGGTATCAGACACAACAGTGGCCTGTAACACAGAAAACCTATTTCAGTCTAAAACTTTGATTTGGCATCCAAATCTCTGACTCAGGCACTTATATAAGACTTCAAATACCTCTGCATGAGGACAGGATTTGAGCTGGCAATGAAACTGGCAGAATATCATCCATGAGAGGAAAAAAAACAATGCTATTAATAGCTATGGGGGGGAATTGATGTGCATCGGGAATACTGTGGAAGAGGAAAGATACAGAACACACACTTATGCATAGAAAGGAAACAGGCCCTGAAGCAGATACACAAAGCAAAGGGTGTTTGCCTCACTCCAGGAAATTAGACCATAATACAAAACTCATCTGAATCTGCTCTATCACAGCAGGTCGCCCTGTGAAGCTGCACAAATGGCCCCTACTGCAGAGAGACACATACATTTCTACAAAATGGTATTTAAAAACATGGACAGAGGCTCCTGAGTGAAACAAAGGTCTAGATTTGAACCTTATCATCAGGAGATTTTGAATTTGAACCCTGGTGGTGGCTCAGCCAACCTGGCCCAGGAGTCTTAGACAGCATACATGGTTTTGTTCTCTCTGCTTTGGTTGGATGGCCCTCCCTCTTCCCCCATTACTAAAACCTAATGGCTACTCTGCTAGCTAACATAATAGAATTGAAGGTTAGTGCTCTTCTCCAAGTTTGTTATGATGTCCAATGGTGTGTAAGTGGTAGTGAGGGACCTGGAAGTGACCATTTGTCAATGTGAACACACTCAAGCACCACAACGAAATGTGACTTCTGCATTTAACCCATGGCACACGCACATGTGGAACTATCAACAGCGCCCGGTGAGCAGTGTAGTGGGATGGTACCTTGCCACAGCTGCCCATGGATGCAGTGAGACTTAATGTGACACGGAGAAAGCATGTACTAAGCTTCCCCTTCCCAGTGTTGGCAGTATTATGTGAAGGGGTTTTAACTAGTAGGTGGAAATAAAGACCACTAAATTGGGCTAAAAAAGAATCATAAATGCACATATTTGTGAAGAACATTCTTAAAATCACTACTCTTAGCTCCGCTACAAATCTGCGCTACTACAAATCAAAGGAACTGCTGTCTCTTGTAAAAAAAGCCCTGAGACGATGATGATTAAGTGTCTGACACTACAAAGCCAACCTGTTTCAGAACCTGCATCATTCAAACTCTTATAAATCTCTCAGTCTGGGACTAGGCTGCCTGTCTCATCTCATGTCTGGCTTACCTAAACAGTCAGCACCAAAATTAGGGCACCTAAGCCTTTGCCCCAGGGTGGATGAGCTTCAAAAGGTATCACTAACCCTATAAACACGATAGACTTGCCGACAGGTCTAGACTTCCATTATTCACTCTTAACTACATACAAGAATTTAATTATACTTGGGGAGATTGCACTGCAATATTTTTGCCCTTTGTAATACCTGCAAAAAAACGTTTCCTCAAATGAAACTTTTCACTAATTATCAAAAAGTGCCTTTACAAGAAGTTAGGAAAGGCAGTATTTCTGTATTCTGATTATAATTATCATGTACATGCTTTAATACAATACCATTCAAAAGTTTGGAAACACTTATATTATATTATATTATATTATATTATATTATATTATATAGCATTGCTGTTAAAGTCTTATATCTGTTTTTTTAACTGATTTTTCAACAGCATCATATACTTGGAATTCACCATATGCTACACATTAAAATGCAGAAGTTCACTTGCAATGTTGACATTTTGCTATTTTTGTGTTTCTTTAAAAAATGAGCCCTCACAAACTTGCTACTAGTTGAATTCTCAATCAGACGCAAGATAAAGTTGAGTGAAATCACAGTTTGAAATTTTCAATTTATAGCAGATGCATTTTTAATCTTAATTTCACTGATTGTTGATCAACAGCATCATTTACTTGGACTTAACCAGCTTAAATGAAATGTGACATGACTGTAGTCCCAGAAGGCTGATATGGAATAAGCACTTTGTGTCCCTAGGTGGTTGTGACCCTTAGGTGCTACAATCCCTTAAAACTGAACCTTTTCCTTTGCATTTTGAAATACGGCAGAAGTTCATTTGAGTGTTTTATTGTCTTGTTCTTTTAGTGTCTGAATTACTGGAAAACTGTTGTTTAGAGCAAACTGGAAAGTCATGAAAATGATTACTGTGTCCATTTTATGCATCATTTGTTTGTATAATTACCTTTATCTGTAGACACTGTATCAAAGAGGGTGAAATGTTTGCTTGTTTAAATGTGTTGAAGAAAATCAACCATTTCATTAGGATATATTCATACTAAGCCTAGGGCATTGGCCAGACTGTGTAGCCCCATGACCCTCCCTGTCCAACTATCAGCAGGACAGTTGAAATGTTTGTGAGGCAACTGGGCCAGCCACTGGGGGGCAGGAAGAGCAGGTCAGGATGCAGCCCAGACAGTGGAAAGTTTTTTCCTCCAACCCTGCAGGACATCAGCTGAGAACAGAACATCTAATAGTTTGGAAAAGTCATACGGACCCGTTTCTTCTTCAACAAGTTTATACATGTTGCCTGTCCCAGAGTTATACCCTGAGCACAACAGTATAAAACATTCAAAACCTACACAGAATATCTGCTCTAGTTTAGATGACAGGTGATGGGTTACTAAAATAAGCAGAGGGAATGTGAAATCAGACTGTTTAGAAGCCCATGCAGTCTGCATGATGAAATGTTGACATTTTGCTATTTTTGTGTTTAAAAACATTAGCCCTCACTACCATGCTTATTATTCAGTTCTTATACTCTCAATCAGAACCAAGTTAGACATCTATTTGAGTGAAATCAGTTTGACATTTTTAAATCATAGGAGATGCATTTTTAATGTTAACCTGTAAGTTAAAATTGTTTTTAAATAATAATATGATGATTTAGACCAGTTACAAGCAACTACACATGATCATGATGCATACATGATGACCACAGCTAATTGTCTGTTTGGCACACTATGTTCAGTGTTTAATTAAAAAAATCACAATTGGTAATTTTGTAAAAAATCACAACTGGTAAATTTCCCCATAATTTGGTTAACCTGCTCTAGACCCTTTCTTCGCAGCCAATTCTTTATTATTTGTCACTAGATTATCTGTATACTTTCTGGATCCTGGAGAGGCTGAAAGTATTCACTTTAAGTGAATAAATCAAATTAGGCATTTCTGTTCATTCTGTCAATGTTTTATGTTTAATATGAGTAAGTTTATTCAAATGTCTCACAATATTTGTGCAGTTTTCAGGGACAATTTGATGTATAAGTACGCATATGTAAAACAATCCCTAACCCCCACCTAGCATTTTTAAAGCTTTGGTGATAAGACCTTACAGCAGATTATAAAGAAGTATGTTCGGGACCAAAACCTAAACCTAAAACATTTGGTTTTTAAACATTACACCCAATACACCTGATTTCCCCCTAATTGAGTTATCTTTAATTCCACCTATGTCAGGTTTCTCCCCAACTCGCATGACACTGGGAAGGTGAAGGCGAGGACATGATATCTCTGAGTTACATGAACCACCGCTTAATCTTTTTGATCTCCTGCTAACCAAACAGCACTGAGAAGCTATACACAACTGAAGAGAAACACTAACTTCCAAATTGGTTACGTTAGCTGGGCTAACATCATGCAGAGTAATGAGGGGAGAGGGAGGGCCATCCCACCCAAAGTCTTACACTTCCAGTCACAATCTCTCAAAGACAGGGTAAACACTTAGACAGCTGAGCCACCTTTGAGCTTGAAAATAAACAGTTGAAGGCAAAATGCTTTCCTGAGATGTTTGTCAAACATAAATCCATTATCAGTGTATTTGCAAGACAGAGGAACCTGTGTGGCCCTAAAGGTCACTGCTGTCACTACATTAGTATGAAGAAAGAAGAGAATATAGAATATGAGAAATAAAGTAGAGTATGATACATAGAGGAACAGAATATGAATATTGAAATCTCTCATTAAGAAGAAAAACCACAAACAGCCACAGTTTTCTCTTTAGACCTGTCAGATTTTTTGGTGTGGAGAATGCCTTCAAAGATAAAAGCATTTTATGTGCAGTACTCCACACCTCCACATGAATTAGACCTTAATTAGAACTAAAAGCCAGACTAAATATCTCCAGACCTCCAGAAATGAAAGCCCTGTCTGTGTATTTCAGAGACGATTGGAGGTAATTGCATGCTGAGAGTTAGACAGCTTGCTGATGACTTGTGAGAGGGAGAGGCTGTGACTGGAATTCTTTATAGACACTCCAAGGGCTGTTTTACTACATTTGATTTCAGTTTAGTTCATAACTCTGTTCTACGACCACGAAAGTGCTGCCTTCTTTCTTTAAGGTCACTACTCCTCATGCCCTCGCACCTTCGAGTTCACAGATTTTGATTTTGACAATGCATTTTTTCCCCTCGTGTTTTACCACCATAGTCCTGTGGGCATGCATCTTATGCAAGTAAGAGAAACTGGCCACTGTCTCTGGGCATCCGCGAGGAAATGATGTGCAGTGTTTGGGCACGCGCTCCTGACCCATGCGTATGGAGCAAGAGCAAAAGGGCATGCAGAGTTTGGAGACAGTCACTCAGCCTGAGGAAATCACCGTTATTTATGTCAAGCCAGAGCAGTGCATTGTGGCGTAAAGTGTTTTATTCTGTCCTGGCAACCACACTGAACTGCAATTGATTCAAGTGGAACTGTTCCAACACATATGTGGACATGTGAAGGTGGCATAAGAGCATATATATATATATATATGGGGTGTAGCAATTGTATCAGGGATTTTGTCAAGGCTCCTAAAATGAATCGAGAGAGAAGATAAAAAAAAAAAGGGGGGGGGTGAGAAAGAGTGAGAGGTGTTCTCAAATATAATGAACCACCTATTTAATTTGTTCTTTATAGTACAGATGAACTGAGAATGCTGACAAATGATGGTCACTATCACTTGACTGGCATGTAAATGTAATAAGCAAGCATTATTTTTATGAGAATACGCATCAGAGACTACTTCAGCACAGTTCACACTCTCTAGATTGTGATCATTATACAAAGAAAAATCATGTACAAGAACTTCAAATGTTCTATCCTTATGTAAATGTAATTTTTTGAGAAAGTAACACATGGCTCATGAATGTTACATGCTATTATCTGGCTGGGGCTGCATGATCTGGACAAAAGATCAGTATTGCAATTGCAATCTTATTCAGTATCTAAATGGGTCCAGTTCACATTCCTCTAATTTCTCCCAAATCTATACAGTCCATATATGGAAACTAACCTTTAAAAACAAGCCATAGTTTACATAATTTACATATTTCTCTCTACAACAATTTTGCCCAACCCATTCACATGGAAGTTCTGTGATTGTTTAGAGGCTAATTTAGATACTGCAGCCTTCTGCAATATCAGTATTGCAGAGACCTATAAGAACTGAAAGATGAAGTGAATAACACTGATATTCTTGTTACAGTGAACCTACAAAGGGGTGTGATATGTTAAGCAAGTGAACAGTCATTTCTTGAAGTTGGTGTGTTGAAAAAGGAAAAAAAGGTGAGCGTAAGGATCTGAGCAGTGCTGGTGAGAGCCAGATTATGGCTAAATGACTGTGTCCAATACGGCAGGTCTTATGAGGTGTTCCTGGTATGTGTTACTCTGTAACTACCAAAAGTGGCTGAAGAAAGAGCTACTACAGCTGTACTGTACTGTCCTGGAACACAATTAGAGCTATTTTGGCAAGATGAGGCAAAGGGGGGGACAGTATTAGACAGGTGGTATTATTGTTATGGCTGCTCCTATGAGTGCGCCTTTACAACAGCCCTATAAGGTACATAGTGGTCAGTGAGTTTCTGTTAAAGTGGGCAGTGAGTGAACATGCAGACACATATGAAATTGTTGAATGATGGATACTGATATTGTGATACTGTGTACTGCAGGGCACCACTCACCAGAGGGGGTGCTGTCACAGTCCTGTAGGTTACACTGGCGCATGTTCTCTGGCCAGGGCTCGTGGTCACACTGGGCCTGTTCCTCTTCCTCTTCTTCTTCCTCCTGTGCCTTTTTGTTGACACACTTGACCAGCCTGCGTTGCACCCCTCCACCGCAGGACACAGAGCACTGCCAACAAACACATGGCACAAAAGCCTGAAATCCACTCAAACCATCTGGAAGGTGTCCACTGCCAGCTGGGGCATTCCACTCATAAACTGACCAGACTCTTTAAGAGTTTCTAAGAAGAATACTCTTCTCTAAGCTGACATTGTATAACTTTGGCTAAGATTCTGTCAGTCTAGTAGCTGTGGTTATCTATTTCTCAATGTATGTATTTACTTATTTGTTTGCAAAGTACATCATAGAAAAAACTATATTTCTGTAAATTCAAGTTTGAAAGGTGCGACCAGTGAGTGTCGGTGTCACTGAGCACAGAGGAAGAAAATGGATGCAACAAGAAGGAAAAATATGTAAAAATGAAAAATCCTCACTGTCAGCAAAATGTCAGTGACATGATATAATGGTTAAGATTCCAAGTATGACGTACTACTATAAATGCAATGTAAATATATATTTGACACAGCATATAAAATAGGGTATAAATATTCACATGTTAATTGATACTGTAGGAAATATTCATTTGTAAAGTTACATTTATATGCAAATGTAGCATAAACGAGCAGTACTTCATCACATGACTGAAAAAAAAATTATGATTATTATAATTAGAACAACATTCAGTAATTGTTTAAATAAGTAACCATCATGAGTTTAGCATCACATCACTGTGTGGTCCAACAAAAAAGCCTGTTACGATATTTAAAAATGTTTTAAAAAGAACTTTACATTGGTATTCTTAGCAACACATAATATAATTTCTTTTATTAAACCACGCTACAAAACATGTATTACCCTTAGTACAACCTTAGCTGCAATAAAGAGACTATCTGACCAGGTTGGTGACTAAAAAAATTGGACTTGGTTAAACTGGTGTTTTGGATTTAGAGGTAAGAAAACGATTTGGTATTGATTAGTGATGAGAAAGCTTCTGGTCTTCTGGTTGACTAGGGTAACTCATAGATTGCCTTAAAAGCTATTATCATTATATTTGAGCCTCATAATATGACTTTGCAAGACACGTCACCTTCAATCTTTATGCAAGTAACACTTGTAAAGGGAGTTCTAAAAGAACAGCATAAACATGGGAAACTCAGAGGCTGAAATGAAACGTGACAAGCTTCTCTGAGGCCAGATTTGCGTTTATCAAAGCACGACTTTAATTAAAAGCTAAGGTGCAATCACAAAGCATAAGTACACAACCTGCTGAGCGTCGTACATACTCAAAACGGGTTGGGAGCTGGAGGCTCATTTGGGGCACAAAGGAGTTTTCATGTGAAGAAGGATTAAAGGAAGCTTTTATGTATCAAAACGTGGTTCTGCTGCACGGGGCATGGTACAACCATGATGATTCACCAGAATTGCTAGATGAGCACTGTGAGATTGTTGGATTCAACTGCTTACTCCCCTGCCTCCTACTTTTTCCTAAGCATAGAAATCAAGTTGACACAAGTACAATTTGTCCCACCACCTAGTTCCAAATGTCTGAGCAAACAAGACATTTTTTTTTACAAAAAGGCAAACTATGTCAGTCTATAACCATCTCTCCATGACTAAAGTTTTATGCTATTTTGTAAACAACTGCAATGTTAAAAGCACTATCTGTCAGTCACAAGGAGCTAGGCATGACTGCATCCTGCACAGTAGCCATGGTAGATGGATGTAAGGTTAGATGACTCTGAAAATACAGAAAAAACTGCACCAAATCAGACTAAATACATAATGGCATTGTATGCAGATTCAGGGAAACTAGATTGCTTGTGTGTATTTAAGAGATATTATGGCTAAGCTCAAATTACAAAATATACATTTGGAATAGAGGAACATTTTGGCACAATGGCATTATGTCTTCAGGCCAGAAGTTGTCCCAAGTCTGATTCTATGGTTTTGAATTGGAGCTACAAGCCTGATGTCCCAGATACCGCAAATGAAAATAAGCCTTTTAGATAAATCCAGTACATTTATGTCAGGAAATGATGATAATAATAATATTCATTTTTTAAAAACATGCAAGTTCCTAAAGAAATAGTAAATGAGGTTCAGATAACGAACATGTCATGGCTGACTGAACACACTTTTAGTCAAATTTTTTACTTTACCTGTAGCACAGAAACATAGAGTGAAACGTCTCAGTAGAAAGCAAGTGTGAAGAAGAATCCCCATTTCTTACAAGCAAATGTACTGAAGTGAGGGCTGGGGAGTAAGAAGCCCCTTATTAACATCTTCAAATTCTTGAACTACATGGAGGAGCAAGTGATCCTGGCAAAAGGCAGCCTGTGTCTCTCTAGTGCTTTCAAGATGTCTATAGGGAAATGTCTAGTGCCAAAGCCAATTTACTTCTTACAGAACTTTGCTGAAGGTAGAAAATGAGTGTACGTGTGTCTAAAAATGACCTCACAGAAGAACCGAGTCATCTAATTATAGTGTAAAGGTTGAATACTTTCTAAGAAGGCAATCAATTGAGCTGAATATCGAATTATCCTTAATTATATCAAATTATATTATCCTTCACACACAGTACGGTTGTTTACAATGCTTGAATTTTGGTGGCTATTTGAAAATAAGCTCTATTTTTCCACTGTTGACCCATAATAATCCCAGCCAAATTGGTAATGTGCACATTCATATTCTTCAGTTAAAAGCGTAGACTTCTGCTCTGGCTGTGCTGAGGTACAATACTTCATGGAATTCTTCGTATGTACCTTAGGCACGGCTTTTTTGGTCCTAGAGGGCCATTGCCCAGCTTTTTTGATTCTGAGTCTCCTGCTGAAACATATCGGATTCGGTGGGTGGTGTTTGTGCTGGACACCAGTCCTTCAGAGCTCTCCTGATCACGCATGTATAAAAGCCTATATGCTACGTATCACTTTATGTTCTTAGTATATTATACTGTATATTCTACACTATATTTTGTGCTGCACTGCACAAGCATACTGTATATTGTGTACTTCACACTCCTCTGTATATTATGCATCATAATGTATATTATCTACTATATACTGTATTGTACCATATGTGTATCTTATTGTTTTGTACTGTACTCTGTTCTCTATATGTGCACTGTTCTGTACTAGGGAGACATCATCATCCGAAAGCAAATATTTTCTTTGTATATATACACACACACACACACACACACACACATAAATAAAATTGCAAAAATTCCAAAATTTGACCTGACCTATGCTAGTAACTAAAAAGTATATAGAGAACCTAAAGCTTGAGCTGAATTAAAGTAATGAAAGTAATCGAACAAGATCACAATTGTAATTTCTTTGTGATTTATACACTATATATACAATTTATAATGATAAAATCCATATTCTACTTATTATTGTTAATTACTGATTAGTGCTGCCATTCTAACCTCTAAAACCCTTAAAAAACAGCCGGTACATCAACACAGGTTCAGCTCCTCAGTCTCAAGGCTGCATTACATCTTAACTTTATAGAAATATTAAATCATTTACAGTAGTTACTGAGTTACTATAATATTATAATAAGCCTAGAGTTTGGGGGTTTATATTATCTGGGAATAAATGCAAAAAGATCCACAGTGCAGAAGTAAAGATTCAATTTCAGGGCATTGCACTGGCTACAATGGCTTTTAATATTCATTAAAAAATCAGCTGGGGGGCTTCAGTATCTCTGTGTTTCCAATGCCAGTAGCTTCTAAAACCAATTGCAGATATACAGCAGAGCCGTGACGCAATGCTCACCTGACCCCAGGATCCGGTCACCCACTGTGCACAGGGCTGGATATTGCAGGCTTGAATGTAGCTGGGCTTCTGCTCCTCATCACATCTCCCATCCTCAGGGCAGGTGACCAGCCTCTGCTGCTCTCCGCCTCCACACAGCTCCGAACACTGCGGACACAAATGAGATTGTACAATGGGGGGTACACTTTTGATGTCAGCAGGCTCAGTCTGAAGAGTGCTACAGCCTCAGAGGGATGGTGGATGGACAGATGAAAGAAAGGGGAAAACGTGACTGAAATGTCTCACCTGTCCCCAGGAAGAGGTGTACCAATCAAGGCAGAGTTGGGTGCTGCAGGGCAGGCGGGTGAGGGGCCTGGGTGAGGCAGCTTGGCAGTGAAATGGGCGCAGCAGCCTCTGGTCACGCATGTCATAACACTGGATCTCACGCAGCCTAATGCCTTCCCCACAGTTTTTCAAGCACTGGTAACAGAGGACAAAGTATGTTCCCTATACAGTTGAACAGACACACAAAGCGGCATGCATCTCATCCTCAGCCAGCCAGCCAGCTCTGACACTCTCAGCTGGCCAGCCCTGTGATTTACTGCCCACTATAGTCATTCTAGTACATTTTTTTCTCTGCATGGCCCACTGACAGGAACGGGCTCATTTTTGAATGACATGTCAGCGCCAATGGCATGTGATACGTCTTTTGAAATTCATTCCGTCAGCCATTCCTTTAACACTGTGGCAGTTCCAATGAAGCATCTGTGACATAATGTCAGTGTATAAAGGATGGCAAAGTCAAAAGTAAAAAAAAATGAAAAATGAAATACGCCCGATTTTCCCTTTACCCCAAATGTAATCAGCTAAGGCATTACAAGTACCTGAATTTTGCTTCCTTAGTGTTGAACTAAGGCAAAGAAGCTTTTGTAGCTGACAAGTAACAAGATTATATCAAATTAGCATTGTGAACACTGTATACCTATGTCACCACACTGAGTTTTTAATATTTGGAGTTTCCTAGACCTGAAGCCAAATATAACTCTAAGTTATAGTCATTATGCATCATGCAATCATAAATTACAAGGGGAAATACTCTTAAATGTAGATTTAGGCTTAATCTAAGTCTGGGAAACTGGCAAGTCTGGGAAAAGACTTCCTTTTGTGGCATCTGACACTGGATGGACAAATAAGCAAGCCTATTTGAGAAAACACCTTGACCCCTTTTGGAGGCACATGTGCGATGGGTTGGTTTCGGCTGATCAACCGGAAAAGTACAGTAAAATAAAATTCAGTTTTACGTTTTGTCAAGCTAACTTAACACAGAGTTCACACATTCACTGTGCAGAGTAGAAATAACTGTCCTTACCTTGCTCCACTTGCCTATCCTCCACATAGCACATGGGCGTAGGTAGCAGCGGCGGGCCGGTGCTGGCCTCTTCGCCATATCACAGTCAGACTCATTCCCAGTGCTGCAGTGTACTGACCTCCAAATGGCACCAAGCCCACAACTGGTGGAGCACTGCAAACCAAGAGCATTCGTTCATGCAGACTGAAGTTCATACAGACATTCAGCATGGCAGAACTCTACTATTTGCAAAATTAAAGGCAAAGAAATGCAGGCAAAAGACACCCTTTCATTTTCCATTCAAAACAACCAAATATAAGGTAAGTTACTTTAGTACAAGTAATTCATTTTTCAGTATCAAAAAAGGAGAAAACATGTGGCACTAAACAAAATGTGTTAATTATATTTTATTCCTTAAAAAACAAATAGTATTAGGATAAATACAAAGATTAATACAGTAAACACTGATTTTATGTATAGCAGTGTGTTTGCTTAACCATTTCCAGTGCTATCCTTGTGGAAGCAGAGTATTACTTGTACTAACATTCAAATAGTCCCTCATTAGATTGAGTCAGGTGCTGCTCATGGGGTTTGGCTGGATGGCTGGAGGCATCGGGGAGAAATCTGGAACCAAACCTGTGCTCTTCTAACCAGCTGACAATATTAACTAAAGAAAATCTGAATACTTTCTTGTTTTCTTGCTTTGTTTGTTTGCAATCGTTCTAAGACTAACTTTTGTTTTTACTGGCACTGCCATCCTGGCAGAACAACACTCACTGCTGAAATGAATGACATTAAACTATGTGCTTAGATGCCTAAGACTTTTGTACAGTACTGTATAGTTCTATGCAAGTTTTTTTAAGTTTGGAAGCCCCAGGCCAAATTACATATTTTTTAGATTTACTAGCTAAAAAAGAAAACAAAAAAAACACCCTCTTCTGAGAACACATTTCTGCACATTTGAATGCCCAGCTTCTTTCTTTTTGCTGAACATTTTTTTAAAAAAAGAGGAAAAAATAAATGTGGCCTGTTTATGCTTTATTCGTATGCAATATTTTGGAAACTCAGCAAATACATAGATGCTATGAATTAAAAGGTGCAAATTTAGACATTGTAAATATATTATACTTTATTTTCACTTAGAATATCAACAAAACTTAATTTACATAAAAAAACGTAATTTGACCACAAATGTTCTAACTTTGTCCATACAACTGTATATTTAAATTACACAAAAGCTTGAAGAATGAAGTATGTCGAATGTTCTAATATTTATTGTGTTCACTCTTTGCTGCCTCCATTCTTTTTTGTGGAACTCATTTTCAGTTTTTCTGCAGATGCTGTTGCGAATGTCAGCATCTCTTTGAAGATCATAATGCCAGTTAGAGCTTTGGGAGCAACTTTTGCTGTGAGGATACATCTGGATTTGGTTGAGTTTAGGAATGGAGGGACAGAAGAGTTAACGAGACAATAGGTGCAAGTGGAGGAGGAAAAATTAGGTTTTTGGATTGGTTGTAAGTTCAAATTAATTATGTTTGCTATTTTCTGACAATAAAAATAGACAAACTTGTACTTAATGCTCATTCTTTCTGGTCTGGAAAAGAAATATATGAAATTGGTCCTGTACATGAGATTTACAATGGCAAAAGCCCTGCAATACATCATAGCAGTCAGGGTCAGCACAAAATGAACTGTACACTCGTGCCTTATCTCAGAAAGAGACATGAAAGGGCAAATATATGTTCATGACATAGCTGAAGCATTCTTTACATGGATACATTTGGGTTCAAAACTGTAACAGAAGAGCTGCATTATCAGAGGAATTTTAGCTCTCCTATAGCAAAGGAAAACATTACTCACAGTACTCCAGTTGCCAGTGCTCCAGAAGGAGATAGGAGATGATGGAATTGGGGAGGACATGCCTGGCTCAGCAGAGTCTGGGCGCTGACTGGTAGGACCCTGAGATGGAGACTGTGAGGGGCTTTTAAACCTCAGCAGTGGATGAAGAATGATTTCATTGAAGTCAATTTCTGTCCAGGCAAGTGAAGGAGCTGGAGTTGCCCACTGCTGTGTACTAGAATCTAGATGCACTGGTTTAGGAGTAACAGCTGGGCTGGTGGTGCCAAGAGTATCTGGCATGTTGGTGGTCGGGAGATCTGTTGAAACCCACAAGGGAGACTGCAAATCGCCATATGATTCCACATGAGGTGGGGACTCTGACCCAGCAGATGAAGTCATGCTAATTTTATTTTCTGCTGGATTATACGGGGATGGAGAGGGCTCCTGAGAGAATCTTTCTAAGGTCATGGAGTTTTCAGCAGCCTTAGTGCCAATGTTAATGCTTATTTCAGCATCTTCATACTGTCTCCCTGGGACGGTGCTGCTATGCAACTCAATTAGGTGCACGGTTGTGCTTACTGGTGGTTCACGTGAGACTGTATTCCATTTGGAAGGATTAGTGGTCGGATCAGCATTTGTGTCCTTATAGACATCAGAGTGTAACCCAGTACTGAGTAGAGGAGAAGAATGGGGATGTTCCTCCAGTTGTAGTAGTTCTTCCCAGTCGATTTCACCACCAGGGACATCTTCATCAAACTGATCCTCCCCCTCAGCCACAATGTCAGTTTTAGGTAGTTCAGTTGATCTACCTGTCTGAACTGCTCCATAAGGTTCGATATCTTTAACAGTATGTGGCTCATGTGTCACATAAACATTTGGGATTGCACCACGCAATGTTGTACCTATGCCTTTGGAGGGTACTTCTTCTGATGAGAATGGGCTTTCTATAGTGCTGAGGTCCTGACCTAAGCCAAGAAGACTGGGTTCCTTCCATCTCTGAGAGAATTCAGTGATGGAAGAGCGTGGCCTGGCTGTTGTGACAACAGGCAGGAAATAGTCTTCAAAAGCCACATCGTCTTCTGAAACATTCTCATCTGGCCGGTTGTAATGAGGGCTCTGCGGCTTTTCACTGAAAAAGGAAGTAGAGGCAGTTGGCGGGTTAGCAGTGGAGGGTGTGAGTGAGGTAGCTGTAGGAGGATTTGCTCCTTGCCTGTAAACTGTAGAAGGACTGGGTTTGGCATCCTGCTTTAAATGAATTCCTGAGTGATCGGACATGCCAGTCGCTTCCTTGTCAATATCATATGACAGATCCTCATGAAACTTTATGAAGTTATAGTCATAGTAAAAATCATCAACTGGGACATTGTTTTTGATGGAGTTTTCAGATTCAGTGTGATGGGGATATGGGAAGTCCCCCTCGACAACATTATTGAAGTCGTTGTTGTTTTGTGGTTGTGCCCTCGTTGTCCCAATTGCAAATTTCAGCAAACGGTTGTTGTCAGGTATAGTGTTTATATCATTGAAAACCTCCTTGCTTGACGAGCCACTTCCAGACCAGTCAATGTCCACATTCACAGGGCATTCCTGGACGTTGCAAGGCATGCTAGAAGTGGGTTTAGCTAGAGGATCACAGTCTGCCCCAGTGTTCCAGCTGCACATCACTTCCCGCATCTGCACGCCACCTGCACAGCTCATGGAGCACTGTGGAGATTTGAAGAGAATCAAACTGTAAATCTGAACATATATGCATCAGTATGCCCCTACTGCACATGCATGTAAACTATGTGGGTGATGCATACATTCACATACATTCAAATACTAAAATACTAATACAGTAGGAGCAAAGACACATCCAGGCCCTTGTGTTTTTACATACTTCCAGTGCACACACACACTTCAAATGTACATAATGTCAAACAATTGAATGTTTAAAAAATTTAAACTGACAGTGCAAACAATATTTATACATTCCCAACAAACAACAGTGCTCTGCTACAAAGCTGCTATTGGCAAAATCATTAACTGTGATATGCAGAAATACCTTTTCACATTCCCGTAGAAATACTGTAATACAGAGTCTGTGAACGTTTTTCCATTACAGTTACCTTTGTTTGCGCTTTTGAATACATATTTATTGTACATATTTCTAAGCACAGTCAAAAGACATTATCTGTGTTTACAAGTGGTATATGCACTGAATGTATAATATAAAATCTCTGTATCCTCGTTTCCCCTCACTGTATAAACACAAAACACATATTTAGGCACTGAATATGCAGATACAATTATGCTACCGCTCTCTGAGCGAATTTGGTAATGGAAGAGCATGGCCTGGCTGTGTCTTCTGAAACATTCTCACCTGACTGAATCTCACTGAATATGCAGATGCAATTATGATATTGCTCTTATTAAGTTTTAGTACTAAAATTATTTTTACTGTTCCGTACAGTTTTTTGCCACATTAACTCCATCCAAGCACTGGTTACTCAGTGTCAATTTCTTCCCATACACGGTAAATGTGGGAAGGGTTGTGCAGAGCTTGAGCTTTTACCTCACAACACATAACTAGGTTTAATCCCAGGCACCTCCAATAAAAACCCACATTTTAAATGCTTTAAAAACAATCAAAAGTATTTGGACCTCTGCTTTTAGCCAAAAGTTTTTGCATTGCTTCTCACCTGTGAAACTGCCTGGTAATTGTTTAAGCTGCACAATTAAACTTCACATTTTATTGCAGAAATTCATCTCTAGTCATTTTAGCTACATTGAAAAAGGTATATAATGGAATTTGGAATTTTGTGTATTTTTACAATCTTAGAGCTTCCACTCTTCACATCAAAAGGAATGAGAGTGGGAGAGCAATAGACAAGTGCTGTATTGCAAACTGCTGTGCACAGAGGAAAGAAATGTTTCTTGTCTCTGTATTGATCTGGAACATACTACACTCTTTCAAACTGAATGGCAAACTAACCCACACAAAAAATAACCTCGATGTCACACTTTCCCTGGGCATCTGGGGACAAAAAGTATTGCAGTTGTGAAGGACCTTTGTAGAAGATATTCACTCATTAAAAGAGGTTTCTGACCCGAGTCGACTGATTTATAGAAGGCCGTAGGGGAGCTGAAAGCTTACACCCAAATGTCAATCAGTGCTTTGTATGTTTAATGAGCTCAGGGAAAAACAAAGTGAAATAGTGTGTACTTTGTATGGCTTGTGCATTGGCCGATGCTATAAAAATTGCAATCTGAAGTGGTGTCTGTGTTAACAGAATGCCAATGAAAGCAGTGATACAACAATGCTGCTCTAGCTGAACATAAGCTACAGAAAGAGTTCTCAGTCTTCTGTGCTCTGCTGGTTGGAGCTTATTTTGTCTTATCCAATCCTAACCTAAGACCAAAGCATAACCCCTTAAAAGCATAAGCTCCTAAGGCTTATTATTCAGTAACAATAATGCAAACTGGCTTGGTTTATATTAAGCTATTAAAGTGTGTAATACGACGCCTGGTCCAGTTGTTCTTTGAGTAGATGGAAGCTCACCTCTGACCAGTTGCCTGTGGTCCAGTCAGCAGGGCAGGGTATGTGTGCAGTGCAACGGGAAATTGACTCAGGCCTGGGCAGGTGCTGGCACTCAGAGGGCTGCAAGGCTTCCTGCTCATCCAGCCCCAAGCTCCGAATACAGACCACTGTTCTCTTAGTCAGTCCCCATTCCCCGCAGCTCGATGAGCACTTCTGCCATTCTCCTGTCCACCAACTGCCAATAAAATACACCACAGAAATGTCAAGTGTTCAATACCAGAGTTTACCTATAGTTTAAAGTACAGTCACTTTTCGACATTTCACCCTCTTTGATACCGTGCCTACAGATAAATGTGATATACTTTAACAAATTCCCAATGAACAATAAATATAAAACAACAAAAAGATCAACAGTAATATTCTTCTATGGAGAAATTTAATATACCGTTGACCTCAGCTAGTTCTACCATCTTCAGCAGAGATAAATTCTAAGCATTTTGGATAGTTTACTGCCAGTCTCTTACATTGGCTTGCTGAAATTCTCATCACTCTTCCATGGAAAATTCATTCAGTTTGCTTTTTGTAAATCCCAAACTTTAAATTTTGGAGAGATTCACATTTTCTTCCAGTCCACTTTGATATGACGCAGAATTCATAGCTGAATCAGTGACTGAAAGCTGCCCAGTCCCTGAGGCAGCAAAGCTAAGCAAACAAATTTACTGAATATTCTTGGTTGGCCAGTCCTGGAAAACTGGCAGATGTTTGAAATCTAGGCCACTTGTAGATCATTTTCCTTACACTGAAAGATTTATTTATTTATTTTTTAATCCCTTCACAGGCTCATGGGCATCCACAACCTTGGATGAAGGCCCTCTGAAGGCACTAGACAGTTCTTTAGACCTTGGTGTAATGACACCACACAGTTCAATAGCAAAGAGAAGACCAGACCCTGGGTGTCAGGTTTAAATATGAGATTTCATCTGCAGGAGGTTCTAATCAATGGCACTTAATCTCAAACATCTTTTTCTGTGTGCCTGAGCTGCATTTTAATTATGCAAATTAACTGTACGGTTATTTAAATATGTACCATTTTTATTAAAGAGGGTGATGTGCTCAAATATATTGAAAAAAACAAAACATAAATGTCATTTAATTATTTTTTCACATGTATTTGTTACATACAGACATCTTAAATACTGATGGTTGTGAGATTGTTGTTGAACTTGAGCCCTGGATCTGGAGTCATCTCCTGGCCTTGCTGCTTCAGATCCTGATCCTAAACCTGATTTAGAACCTCACAATGGTTTGGCTAGGGTTTGGGTTTCACACTTCACATTTTGGCCTCTGATTGCCCATCAGCCAACATTAAAGGGTTTTGGCCTGCATTTCTTCAATTTACTTGCATTTTTTTATCTTGAAAAATCTACCACAATGCAGTGATTTGTGCTGTTGGCAAAGAGGTCCATCCATGAGAAGAAAGCATTATGCAGTCTATGTATCCACTGATAAACTTTCTGCTGGACATTTTGGTACATTGCATAAAGGCACTGATTGATGAATATGTTTGTTATAGTAGAATTTAAAGTAAAATTTTGGACAGCTGATACGTAGACTGGTCATTTTTTATTTATTGTATCAATGATCTGAGAACAGTTGACATTCCTGATACAAGTTAATCTAACTTTTTTTATCATTAGAATTGTAGAGTATTAAGCCTTCAGTGGTGAAGCTTGGTTTGCACTTGGATAATGTTTTATCAGGCTACAGCTGAGTATGGATTCAAAACTTGATTCTACCCTGAGCCTATTCCACCTCTTAAGCAACATTCAAAGGTAGAGTCTGAGGACCAGAGGCAGTGTGCGTGGAGTTCACAGCTGTGTGAACATTGCTATATGGCTTTGTGAGCACTCACACGGCCGGGCATAATTCCACACTGCAGCGCACTCGCTTGTCATCTGGCCGAGTGGCTGGGTCACAGTAGTGCTCCTCCACAATTCCGGACATCCATTCGACACAATGAACAATAAGTCTCTTGACCCCTGAAAAAGACATAAGGGAGAAAAAGATATTAGTATTGTTTTGCTAAACTGCCTAATTATAATTACATAATGACATTTAATTACACAGTTATACTGAGCTACACTTTCATTTGAGTTCTGCAAAACAAGTCTGTACATGCAACAAAAACATTTCATCAAATGCCAATTAAAAATCTCTCCTGAGGGCTTCCATGTGGTACAACTCTCTAAGTTTTGGCCCTATCGTCTGGAGATTGCACATTCAATTTCTACATTTACATTTACAGCATTTAGCAGACGCTCTTATCCAGAGCGATGAACAACAGTGCTTTGTAGTCCATGCCTGTTCTTCTATCTGTAAAGCTAAACCCATCAAGAGCTGTCATTCTACTAAGCATCCATGGTGAACCCATAGCCATCTGTGGCAAGGAGTCCACAAGAGCAGAACTAGATTCTCAATCTTTGGGTAGGTACCTTGGCCCTCCCTCTCCTTCAGTGCTGAGTTTTGTGAGTGCTGTGTAACAGTAAGAGCTAGTGGGTGGAACTGAATAAACCTGGATTGTGTGTGTGTGTGTGAGTGTGTGTGTGAACATTACTATAAATCTATAAATATTTATTTTATATATATATACACATTATATAAATAAATATAAATAGTATACACACACACACACACACACACACATGTAATGTAATACATATTATATTATTATATGTTTTGCAGTAACAAATTAAAATATGCAGCAATAAGCAGAAGAACTGAAGGTAAAGTAAAGGGAAAAGGATGTTTACTGAAATGGCAAGGGATTCCTCTGAGAATCCAGCTGATCAAACACACTCGCAGACAAGCTCATCATCCTCATTACTCCTTATGCCCTCTCTGAAGCCATCCGCTTGGTCTACAGAGTATTTCTTCCTCCTTTCCTTCCTAGTACGTGCTCACAGAAGGAACCCAGAGGCATCAGTCACAGCAGGTGTTCTGAGCAGTTGTAAAGGTGCAGCAGATGGCGTGTAACCCATGAGCTCTAGTGTCAGTCACACTGTTTGGTGTGATTATCATGACCATAGGTGAATAATGTTACTTTTTTGAGATGTGAGTTTTTTTTCTCCAAATGTGAAAATACACAGTACACCAAATGGCTAAAAACATAGAACATTTCTTTAAAAAAATTTTGCATTAGATGATGTGCATCAGAGACAACAATCTATTATGGGATTGCTGCCCTTCCAGCATTGGTGAGTACCCACAAACAACAGTTCGTGGAGAGACAAACCACAAACCAGTGTTTGGCCCCCAGGGCTTATCAATTTCAAGGGTAGTGGGGTATACTGTCTGCTACAAAGCAACAAAAAGGCTAGTATGGAGGCAACATACTGCAGACATTTTCTGGGGTGGAGAGGAGTTGCTGTCCTGGGCTCCTGATTTCCTCACACATACACACGTGGACAAAATTGTTGGTACCCTTCAGTCAATGAAAGAAAAACTCACAATGGTCACAGAAATAACT
>JBBPDA010000039.1:3269853-3295236 GCA_037974385.1 Arnoldichthys spilopterus | reverse complement strand
TATCTATATGGTTCCGGCAGGCGGAGGAGGTGTGGGAAGGTGCCCACCCCTCACTGGAGGAGGCGGTGAGGAGACAGAAGTGGCAAGCGGACAGGAAAAGAACTGAGAAACCCAGGTATGAACCTGGTGACCTTGTGTGGCTTTCTGCGTGGGACCTTAAAGTAAGGCTTCCTTGAAAAAAACTGAGCCCCAGGCTTGTGGAGTCCCAGCCAAAAAACCCCCGCCCGCATTGGACCTGGAGGGGGGACCCACATATGCGGTCCGCTCCATCCTGCACAGTCGCAGACGAGTGGGGAAGGTCCAATATTTAGTAGACTGGGAGGGCTTTGGGCCAGAGGAACGGAGTTGGATTCCAGCAGCCAACGTCCTGGACCCCACCCTGACGGAGGACTTTCACCATCGGTGACCAGAGAGTGACCCAGACCCCGAGGGAGGGGCAGGCCCCGTAAGACGCCAGGGGTCGTCCATTGGGGGGGGTGATGAAAGGGCACGGGTAAGACCCCCTCAGGTAGAAGGGGGATTTCCGTCACCCAGTGGTCGGGGCCAGTCTCCGTCCCCTGAGTACTGACTGGCCCAGCCCTTCCAGGTGAGGCTGGTTAGTCCCCTAATCACCCGGGGATATAGGCAGGGCAGTAACACATGAAAGATGCAAAGGATACTTGTGTTGTGTGGTACTCTGAGCGTTTGCTGGAGAATTTATTGAGAGGGGAAATATTTTTATATTTATAAATGAAAATGCAGTTGCAAAAATGAAATTTAACGTAAAAAATATGTGTCACGAATGTTAGGTGTTGGAAGCAAGTGCAGGCAAGTGAGCTATATTTCAAAGGGGTTTATTAAAAAAAAAAAGTAAAACAAACAACGGCAATGGAGTCAGAACAACAGAGATATAGTAACAGCAGGGTGACCTCGACAGAGCTAGGGAACACATGACAAAGCTAAGGTACATACGACAAATAACCAACAAAGACTGAGGCAAACACAGAGAGACTATATAGTGAAACACAAACGAGGAACATCTGACATGGGGGGAGACGGGAAACAAGGGACAGGTGACGAGGGCGGAGACAAGGCGTGGCTAACAGACACGAGACAAGGAGTGCATGAAGAAACCAAAACAAAACAAGGACAGGGACACGTCTAGGGAAAACATAACAGAACCCGAAAGGACAAGACGAAACTTCACAATATGATTTTAATAAATATCATTAAAATGTTTTAGTCCATAAAGCAACACAAATTACTTCAGAGCAAAATCAAAAATCATAACATACAAGAAATATGTTGGATATCTGCCCTGTAAGACTGAATTAGTGCTGCTTACCTAGGTTTAACAAGTGTAACAATTAAACTAACAATCATATCAGTCACTAAAGCGCTGTTTAGTAAAGTTTTAAAGAGTAAAATTAAAACCTTAAATATTTAAATATGTATCAAACAATAGAAGTGTTAATTCAAATTTTTAGCTGCCTAATTTTTTCAGTATCCACAAAATGTTCATATCAGGCCCTAGCATAAAGCAGCCACGAGTATGAAAAATAGATTTGTTGTTTATCAGCTAAAGCATGCTCAGACAAGGGCTGTGGCTTCCACGATTGTGTTACTACCTTTATCTTTATTGCATCTCAAGTTGACATTTGTTTGCCCACAGCTTGGCTGAAATTGCTAGTCTGGTGGAGGAGGGGTTGGGGGGGGGTGAAAAGACAGATAAAAGTAATGAAAGAGTGAGGGAGAGAGAGAGAGAGAGAGAGAGAGAGAGAGAGAGAGAAAGAGAGAAAGACCATAACACTTACTCAAGAAAGCGGGTGATATACTGGCGGCTGCAGCGAGACCAGTTGGGTGGTGAGGTCCCATAGAGTAGCTGAGGAGACATGACAAATGGTCGTTTCCCAATTGGCTCACAGTCGTTCCCATTGCCATCATGCTGAATCCCAAAGCTGCAAAAGAAGAGCAGAGTCTGTAGCACAACAACCTGGTCGACCACATGAAAAAGAGGCCAAAGAGGAAACTGTTTATGACACACACACACACCGCTTTGTGTCACTGTTAAAAAAACTGCATCTCTTCAACTTTCTATTTAAGTTATTGTAACAAGATTTCATTTTAAAATTATTTTGATCCATTTATATTGAACCCTTCATTGTAAAATTTGACAGTGTAAATGTCAACTGGCATTCCTTAAATTAGAAAAACATAAAAAATGGAGATACAAGGTTTCGTTCCTACAGCAACAGTACATAAGTAATCAACTGCACATGCATTCAGAATTTCCACTTTTCCTTTTAAGGTAAAAAATGACAAACATGGCAGACTTGTATGTGAGGTTTGGTACACAGCAATTAAAACTTCACCAAATTCAAAACATCATAAAGTATCTCCTAAATGTGGCAGCAATTAAAAGACGTCACACTTTCAAAAGAGTTGCGTTGATTGTTTCAATGCAACAAATAATTAAACAAAGATGAGGGTTAAAGTTTCCCTCAAGAGAAGCCACATTTATAACCACTGCAGACATCTTCAGTGCAGAATGAACAGCATGTAAGGCCACATCTGGCTGAATAGTTGCTAAGCTGCAATAATAAACCTGACTGAAGATTTTCAACACACCCAGTCAGAACTAGGACATGTGCTCTATCCATATGTTCTACATAAAATGGTGTAAAAACACATTGTATACTAGACTGCTCTCTGCAAATGCACACTTCACAATGCAATGAATGCTATGATTGTGCCACAGCAATGCAAGTCTCTTAAAGAAGAAACAAGAGTTATCCATGCTCTGCTGGTTTTATGGCTTCCTACCTATAACCTGAACATGTGATCTCACCTGAGCAGGTTTATCTGTCCTGATGAATGAAATCATAAATGAATGTTCTCGTGTTCAGTACCTAGGGTGACCTCAGTTAAACTTTAGACTGAGTTTAGACTATTTTTAACAAAAAAAGGCAAAAGCATGACTAAATCAATGAAAGTGAAATGTACATTTTATTTGAAATGTCATTCAGTGGTTTGATTTGAAGCTGTAGAGAAAGTTAACGATTTCTTCACAGCGGTGGTTATAGGAACACATCTGAATAGTAGTAAAATAGCCAGAAATCTGAAATATTGACTGTTTTCCCTTACAACGTCCTGCAAGAACAACCATAATTAGAGGTTTTAGGCCAAATACTTAAGCTTAATATTTATTACTAATTACTATTAGTAACCATTTCATATAATAGCTTAGTTAGCTTACAGAAGCACTAAACACTTCAGACATCTTGTTCCTATACTGCTGTGAAGAATTCTGACTTAATGTTAAGATTTCTTCAATGTGCACAAGGAATACACAATAATATTGGGACAATATTGGTATTGGCAGATATTTTTTTCCAGATATTTATATTTTTATAATTCAACATATGTTTAGGTTTGGGCCATAGTTCTGACTGATGTTTGAAAATATTTGAAAGTATCCAGAAGAGAGGAGTATTCAGGTGCCACAGGAATGTTGTGTTTAAATGTCTGCATTTTATTCGCTTTAAGGCATTTGTAACCCTACAGAAATAAATGTTAGATTTAATCATAATGCCAATGCAGGTAGATTCACTTCCAATTTTGAAATATTATTTGTTGTTTAAAATATATTATATGTTTATGTACTATCATCAGGCATGTACATAAAAATATCAGATTTTGGCATCAGATCAGAGTTCCCATACAACCTAATGTGATTTTGCTTTTCCCAGTCTCATTTATGTACACAACACTATTTCTCATTTCAATAGATATATTGGCTCTCTGAACTCTCAGTGCTGAACACAAAACACAGATAAAAGTGTTCTGTGTCTCAATGTAACTGATAGCAGATAAAGATTCCCCGCAAATATGCTGTAAATAGCAAGCCTGACTAATAAATCATCTAGTTGGGAGTTTCTTGCTCTTGACAGCAGTATTGTTTTGATGTCGTCTGAATGTGCTATTGTGTCCCATTCTGCTCTACAGTAATACGATTCAGATATGTTATGTGGGTGATGGATTTTTGTGTGTGCAATTTACTTGCTGGGCTGAAATTTTTCTATTTTTGGATTATCTAGATTAATCTACTTAAATACATGACAGTCAGTGTTCAAAGAGTGTTTGCTGTTTCTAAGATTTTTTGCATAATATTCATTTTATTATCATATTAATTTTGCAACACCATCTGCCCTGGTTTAAAAACTTACCAATGTTAGCCATTGCCAAAATTAATTTGAAAAATCTTTTGCATTAACTTCCATTATAAGTTATGGATGCTTTTTCCTCCTCCTATAAAGTTATCATTTTGCATGTAGGTTTTGTTCCAACAGCAACTGCATAATACTTCTTATGATAAGGCTACACTCCTTAGGGGTCCAACTGGTAAGATCTATAAGCCAGGCCTGCTCATAATGCTTAATCACACTCCACTTATCTGCTGTATTTTAAGAATGCACAAAGATAAAACAAATTGCTTTAGGCTATTTATACACATGCTGTAGCTCAAAGACAGCTAACACAATACTTTTGCAGGCATTAAACCCTTAAAATCTTTTATTGTTCTTTTATTAATGTGGTAACTACTGATAGTGAGAAATTAAAGGGGAATTCTACCTACCCCGTGACCCGGAAATGGAAGAAGTGGTTTAGAAAATGGATGGATGGATGGATGCATTTTTCTACATTATTTTGGCCAACTCTTTCTACACCATTATCATAAAACAATGATTCAGGCATCAGGCAGTGTTTTGGAACAATATTGTATAATAATTCTATATGGAGAAGTAAGTTTCTATATATTCAGTGAGTTTCATATCAAATCACTCCAAATTACTTATAATTCTTTTAAGTGTAGGTTTGAAACAAACAATTTCATGCATATCCCCTGACAAAATTGTCAGCACCTAAAGCTGATTCAGCAACCACATTGAAAATGTCTAAAAGTAAATGCATCTCCTCCTAAATGTGTACATTCTACACAGTAAACTGTGTAACCGATGGTGGTTATTAGATGCACACACATAATGCAGAGAACACACGTAACCAATAGAACATGAGAGGGGATGTGTTATCATGTGATAACATGATTGAGTGTGCCTTGAGTGAGCCCTGCACCAAAGATTTTTGCGAAACAGATAATGTATTGAAACAGTAGCAATTTTAGTTATACTCAGCTTTCCCCAAATTTACCTGAATGTCATTTTATTCCAGCCAGCCTATAAATATTCACCACCTATGTTGTTTGACAGTGTATTCTGTTCATTTCTAGATTTCTCTTGATTCATTTATTGTTCAGTCAGTTGGTCCTACAACACAGCTACCAACTGAATACATGATGCATGCTTGCTGTCACACTTTTCTTCGGAATCACATCTATTCATTCAGAATCTAATGCAGTCATGTAGTGTTTTGCACAAGTTAAAGTAGAAAATTACCCACAATCAGCTGCAGTGTAAAGCAAGTCAATTATTTAGTTACTGTAAAAAAGTGCTATTATTTGGCACAGTTTTCATAACACATTAAGTCCCAATATTTATTTTTCCTGATGTATAGATGTTTTGCTATAAATGCTTTATAAATGATTAAATTAACTAATTTGTCTCAATACATTCATCAGTCTCATAAATGTAATCAAATTTTAAAAATTCACAATCTCCAATTTCAAACTAAATAAAGTTCTGAAGGCTGTCGAGGAAAAGTGAAATCTTTTATACAGATGTTGTAGCAAGCAGCTATGCAGTGAAAATACAGCTAAAATTTAGTGAAAATGAATAAAACATTTCTATAAAACATTTACTAAACAAAACATTTATCTACACTATTATTACATAGATTGGCAATTGCTAAATAACTACTGATGAGTCAAAAACACTTTTCAGCCAATTAGATTGTGCCATGACATTGACCTGTTGTATAACAGGACAAATTCAACACTGTATCCAGATCAAAAATGCCATCTGATGTCAAATGCTTGCATTCCACCACAGTAAGAAAGAAGCTTTGCTACACATTACATTTATGTCTATATTCAATTCTTTCCTTTCAGTGGTAGTTCACAACAAAAACCTGGGCTCTGTTCCTTGCCATAATAGGTGGAATATCTGCTACTTAAAACTCTTTGCTCCAAGAGGATAAAGGTAAGGTGTGAATGTTGGATGACTTACTTGTGTCCCAGCTCGTGTGCTACAGTGAAAGCCACTGGCAGGCCTGTATCTTCATTGATGCTGCAGCTGCGATGGGGCTGGCACATTCCAGCCACATGAGACAGACCCAGTGTCTCACAAGGCTTGTTTTCAGCAGCACAGATGTCTTTCCTGAGCCAAACAGCAGCATTAGACTTAGTGTTACAGCAAGGAGCACAACCTCATCCCCTGCTTATATTCTGTTCTTCTAATGTTAGAGGAGTACCCCAGAGGGGTTCAGCCTAAGCTCTGCTGCACCTAAAGTGTATAATTGTATCACCAGTCTTTTCCCCTGTACTTTGAAGGAAACTGAAATACCATTGAATTAAGACACACTTATAATAGAAGCTACTGGGCAGCTGTTGTAGTTCCTCTATAAACACATATGTATTGAAATAGGGATTCATAACTCTTTCATAATTGGTATTTGTATATTCATCTGTATAATTAGATCTTTCTGGTGTTTTTACATGCTCCTGTCTGACTGAACATCAATTAGTGGTGGACAACGATGTCACAATATTCATTTTTCCAATTTCTAATATTATTTTACTCGAAAAAAGCAGTGCCAGAAAAAATCTATCAGAAATAATGATCAAAAGTGATTTTGTATTAATTAGAACTCCAAAGCACTCCTGGTTGTGATTGGTCTAAACATCCCATTGCTAAACCGAATGGATGCCAAATCACTTCATATCTATGATTTTAACATGTGCTGAGGAGTGTTTATCTGTGTGTTTAGTGGTAGATCTGTTTCTTTGAGTCACAATCTTTGAGCCACAATCTATTAAAAAGGCCTTAAGAGCCTGTGGAAGTACTCTGAATGTGAGATAGATGAGCAACTAAAGATAGTGGCTTTCATAGCCCAATCAGAAGCCACCAATGCTACCACCAAACATTTTGGACTTTAGTTACATCATACTGTCATGTTCTTACTGCTTACATATATTTTTAGACTTTCATGTTGTATGTTTCAGATTTTCCAAACCCACATCAAACCCTGTATAAATGGGAGTTATTATAGAAATAATAATGGATGCTCTTTTAACCGGAAGACATTTTTCTGGCCCCTGAACAGGAACTGTAGCTGCTTTACAGTCCCACCTAAAAGAATTCTCTGGACCAGTTTACTGGTCTAGCATTTAAGCGACTACTTACTGAACATTTATCATTCATAATAAAAAATGTACAGATTGGCATTTTGCTTTCACTGTGATATCACATTCATGAAATTACACCCTTACATATGACCACCAAATTTTAGATCTGCTTAATTCCTTTATAAGAGATTCAGGTAGTTTTCAGTTCATTTGTTTCTAAGTACATGGAAACAGAATAAAACTATTTTCCACAGAAACCGTGTAATACAGTAGATCAGCAAGTAGGTCACAGTAACGCAGAAAGGGTGAAAAAGGCCATACTATGTGACAATGCCACTAGAGACCATAAACATTAAACGGATATTGAAGCAAATAGGCTTATCCATTACATGTACTCATATCACAAAGAGATGATTGTGTAGTCTGCAATTACAGGGCTATTAAGCTTGAGCTTGATCTAATGAGAAGATTAGCATAGTGTGCTCTGGCCAGAGAAAAGTAGTCCACAAAAGAGCATTGGACGATACGAACAGCTTAAATATGTTACAGATGGTATTATAAATGTTCTTATTTTCTTCTAAAAGTAGATTATATACTGCATGTGATTTTTATATTCAGTGATTAAGGATAAAATAAGCACCTTGTTAGTAGGACAGCCACATCGTGATGGACTGGATGTTCGTCTCCCTTCATATTAAGGTGCTTCTGCCATTTGCAGAAGCTGTTGAGGCTGTTGTCAGCATGGTGAGTGATCTTCAGGTCCTCCTGATTGCATCAGACGAAACAATAATCAAACCAAACATGAGCATCCAACACTTGCTTCAAACTCAAGGCAAGTGGTTATGTAAATGAACCAATGAATGATGCAAAAGCAGGCCTAATTATGGAAAAGTTCAAAATCTGTTCAAGAGGGAATCAGACAATGTCTCTCAAGCATGCAGTCCAGACCAGGTCTCCTCAATGTCTTTGGGCAATTTAAGCAAAGGAACTGGTAACACAAGGTTGAAATGAGACAAAGAAAGGCTGTTACGGAGCAATGCCATGAGAAGGCATAGCTACACACATCTATAAAGGCCTTTGTTAGTTTTTCTTCCCCTCACTACTCTTTTCATTTGATTCAGACCATTTGATCCACATGCTGCTTTACACACTAGCTATATTTATGTCTTGCTTACCTCATCCGTTTCGAGCAGAATTAGACGCACAACCACAATATTGATGGTGTTTCCAATGCTAGAGTCATGAAACAACCCTGCAACCTGTAACAAAAAAAAAATTATGAAACTAAATGGAATCAACATTCCATAAAACTAGCACAACATGATATGGAGAAAAGACTGGAACAAGACTGGCTCTGTTACACATTGTAATTGCAATTTATCCTGCAATATATCTATCATTCAGTTTTGTTGGGTTGCAATGTACAATTGAAAATATAATGACAGCTACAAAAAGTACACATTCTTTGCCACTGGGGATGCTACTGCACGAAAACCATATAAAACCCATAAAGCTGTAAAATGTTCTCATTTGGAAATGAAACATTTCTTGACATCAGCAAAACACCATCCTTCATCCAAGTCTATGAAAAGGCATTTTGAGTCCCAAAGAAATTGTGACAAAACATATTTTGAACTTTCAAACACTGAGGAGCAGCTTTATGGCACTTAGCCCACTTAGAACTGCATCAAGGGCATCTTGGGAGCATGATTTAACATGATCTTTTAGTGTTGTTGACTGGTACACGTAAAAAGACTTTGCCTGGAAGCACTTCTATCACTTTACATAAAAATTAATCTTAAATGTATTCTTCGAGTTCACCTAACCATTGTGAATCACCAGAAAATGTCCCTTAACACTTCTAACCTGTACAATATATAGTACTCTTACCTACATGGCAAAGAAATTGATATTTCTGCTGCTGTTATTGTTCTCTGTCTAAGCCAGTTCCATAATGAAAAGTAACATGCCTGATAAGTGAATCAAATGTGCTTGAGCAGGGAAATCACTAAACTGGGCTGGACACTAGGTCTCCAGGACCAAAGTTGGGCAGCCCTGGTCTTACTCTAAACCGGACACCACAATCTTCATGTCCTTATTCTTTTTTCCTTCTTCTTTTGTTCTTTCTTCTCTGAACAGTGAATTTATGAACAGTGGTTTTATTGTGACCCATGTGAAAACACAATAAAAAAATAAAAACACAGAGAAAAAATATTGTGGGCTGCTGTTCATGCTTTTACAAAGGTTTGAAAAACCTCAGATTACATGAACACCATCCTTCATGAAAGCATCAGCAGAAACATTAATTTGAGGCTGATTAATGAGGACACCCACAGTGCACGTTAAAGGGGATCGAGGGGGTCATTTTAATACTGCAACATTGTTATATGAGTACTGCAAAAGTCAGTACTGCATAAATAATTATATTTTTGCAACTCTGAACTATATCTGTCTTTATACAGGTTTTTTAAAGTGCATGAATATAACAATCTGAGCGAATGAAGCAGACTATGTTAATAATCAGACAACACCCCATCAATAAAATTGAGGTATGTCTGTGAAAAAACATCACATACAGCCCTCAGTATGCACACACAGCCAGCAATTAGTTGCTCAGAAAGACTTTCTGTCGAGTCGAGCAGACTGCAATTTGGTACACACATGATGTGAAAGGTTAATAAAAGCAAAACCTTGGGTTAAACACAATGCATTGCAATCATGATGGATAGCTTTCCAGAGTGACGGAGAGGTTTGTTACAGTAAAGGCACACTACAGGGCGTGCACATGGGAAATTAAAAAGTGTGTTTTTTTGAGACCATACTAATGTATGAAGCCTGCAGAAGTGTTGATGTGCTGAAAAGGTTGTTATTCTTGTTAATGCAAGAAACATTGCCAATGCTAAGCATAGGGCTGGATTTTCACCTCACAGGAAAAAAAAAGTTAAAAAGCCATTTATTTCATTCTGTTTTAGAAAATGCTTCTGGTTTGTCATGTGCACATCTTACCTTTACTTAGACTCATTATAAAAATCTAAATCTAAAGACCTATCCAATAAATTTTGGTTCATTTTTGTCCAAGCTGAACCTTCAGCTTCCAAAGTAACTGTTCATCCACAAGTTCCTCCACATTTATTTTTTCACCAAGCTATTTCTTTTTTTGGCCAATAGAAGGAATGCAAAGTATAACTTTCTGATTTTAAATAGAAGAATTTGACATGATAAGCTATAAGAAAGAGATTCTTTTTTAATAGGACAGATATGCTTACTAATATGACATGCCTAAAGCTAATTCTGAATGCAGTATGTTTTCAAAATTCCAAGGAATTCTCTATATAATTATAGGGTTTTTCAGAATTTTTGTCAGGGTGACTTAGCTGAGCACATTCTCTTAGAACAATATATAAAGGCTCTCATTCATTCTTGTCTCCAAGAACCTCCTAAGCTGCAAAAGAGGAGGACATTCTGAAGCACAGAGAGCGTCTAATAGGCTTTGTGCACTATTCACTCTTCAGCTTCTGCTACCTGGAAAAAACACTTGCTTTTTCCACTTGCTTAAACACCCTGGACACAAACTGAACCCCTTAGATACATGGGGCAGAGAACACAGCTGTCAAAGCACAGTCAGGAAAGATGCTCATTTATGCTTAAAGGTCAGGAACGGATACACCCTTTGGAATGTTTCACATAAAAAGATGGCAAAAAATTGCCTACAGGATTGATGGGCATCTAGCAAAAAGGATAGAAAAACCTGAAGAAAAAAAGGCCTCAGAGGAAACTCCAGATAATGGAATGTTTCCTCTTTACATTATGCCTTTCAAATCCAACCACATGTCTGTAATGGAAATCTTCTTTGTTCTTCCTGAAGTCTTTACTTTTACATGCCCCTTAGTGGCAGCAGCTGGTATTTTGGAAAATGTGTCTAACAGCCTGCAGCTGTATTACAGCAAGGTCAGCTGACTTGGATCCAACTCAACAGAATGTTACCTCAAAGCATTCTGAAGCCTGCTGCAGAGAAGAAATGGACTAATGAGTGAAACAATGATAACTTAGAACATCACAGCAGACAAAGGAAGAAGTGTTGATGTAGAAATAAAACTTTGGATGGATAAACTGGAAAATAAGGTCTGGACGCCTATGTGTAAGAGAATGAAGAGGTTCTGACAGTCAAAAATTAAATGTTCTCAACTCCCCCCTTTACCTCAAATGTAATTAAACAGTCCAGACATATTTTGCATCAGATTTTTGCTTGTTTAGTTTCTCCACTACAGCTGTGTGGCTATTGTAGCTAAGTAACAGAAGCTAATAGCTAGCAGTTTAGCATGGTGCAATCTGTCTGCCTAAATCATTGCATACTTTGTACAAATTATGTTGAGACTTGCTTATGTGGTTCAGCATTGTATGAAATAATGTTATCCACAAAGATGAAAATAAAAAGAGTCTGACTGAGACAATTTACACTTGGCTATACTCACAATGTTCATGACTGCTAGAACGTAGCGCTCCACTCCTTGACTGCCATGGTACTCCACCATCTTCGGGTCAGCCACCACCAGTGTCTCCACCCATTTCTCCCTGCTGATAGATCGATGTCTCCTGCGGTGCTGGCGTCTCTCCCAATGCTCACGTTGTCTCTCTACTCTAACTGCTCCTTGCAAAGAATCTAAAATAGTAGGCATCCTATTCAGCAAACTCTTCATTCAATGACTTTCATCATTTCATTTTAATTTATCATAGGCCCCACTATCAGGTCAAGCTTAATCATTCCTCATTAGGGTCTTCACTCTTTTGACAAATAATTGAATAATCAGAGTTTCTAAAAAGGACAAAAAATTGATAAAAATGGGTTCGTCCATTAGTTCTGCTTAGTGGACGAACATAAACAATTGAAAATATAACACAATGCATACTGCCAGCTATTCACTGGTGATTCTTTGAGAAGACAATTTGTGATCCATTATTTTTAAAAGCGGAGGAATCAGGTTTAATCAATTGACAATGTCAGTTCTATTCCATATTATGTTAATTGGGAGAGAAAATAGAATTTTGGCAGAAATACAAAGCTACACGGAGTCAAAGGTGCTTTTAAAGTGAACAACTATGCAAGCAGTAGTTGCAGAATAAGGAAGGTCATGAATCATTTATATGTCTTGGGTCTCTGGGCTCCAAATCTGAGTTTAAGTCTCAAGTGTCTAGTTGAAAATTTGGTTTACCATAGTCTCGTTAGCTGCAGGCCTTACATTATACAGAACCTGTCAGGTTCAACATGGCTTTGAATAATAAGACACTTACTAATACTAGAAAAAACCTCCAGAATGACCGAACCGAAGCACTGGGCTCAAACAAACAGGCAAAAAAATGGCTGGCTAATTTTTAGTTTGCATGGCTGACATGGTTATGTCAGAAAGTTGAAAGGATTGTCATATAGAAATCACTACAACTTCGACTAGATTCCCTGACAACATCAGCTAAATTAATTACTGCACTTTGTTCTTAAGGTATAATTTCTTTTCTGCATTATTGGCAATTATCATTTAATTAGCTTTGTATTTGGTTCTCAGGCTGAACTTTCATGAGTCTTTAGTCTCGAATCTAGCTAATCAGTTAATCAAGTCCCCATCTCTGATACAGAAGAATAAACAAAAAGACTGAATTAGCTGTAGACAGAAAACTGTTATTTAGAAATCTCCTGCAAGCTTTAACTAGTTCTTATGCTGGTCTTTTACCTTTGAGCCCACAGGTCCCATTGGATGGCTTTCCCTCAGACAAAGGCTGCACCAGCTGGTGGTTGGTTTGAGAAGTGTCTCGCTTGTAGATGACATGGGCCTGCGGCTCTGCTGCTCCGTGTGCCTGCTCCAAAGGTCTGATGAAGAATTCCTCTTCTGAGAGTTTAAACAGTCCTGTCTATAGAGAACAGGAGGTTAGACCAAACTGGCCCTAATTATAAAGCACTGAAATCCACAGCACATGCATTATACTTGGGACTTCCCCAAAGGCTATAAAAAGTACCTGAGAGAAAAAATTGTAGAAAAAAAGGTAAAGTTCAGTTTATTTTCTGAGATTCTACAGAGGGAAGCCAGTGATTCAAGTAATATGAGAAGAACACATTTGGAATCTATTTGAGGATAAATGGGCAACAGATGAAACTGCTATAGACGACAGTGGTGAGACTGAAGGATGCTCGCTGCAAGTTCAGCTTTTAAAAAATCAGGTTACTTTATTGTCTATTAAGCCAAATTGGAATGGATATAGTCTCTGATATAAAACAGTATATAACGGGTGTATTAAACATATTTTCAGATTTGATATCATTTTAAGTTCTGAGGTCAGGATTCAAATCACCCTTTAACATAAAGCATTTCAAAATTCACAACCCTTTGAAGCAAACCCTAGAAAACAGCACAGTGATTTGTAGTATATCCTAATCATGAGCCTTAACCCCTTGATGCCCACTTCACTCTGACAGAAGGCATTAAGCTGTCTGTTTTTGATTACTGACAGAAGCTTTCACAAAAGCAATAATAAGAGGCAGAAGAAACAGAGGACCCTCCTGTAATACAGTTTAACATAGGAACATTTTTCCCTATTTTTGATATTATATTGTTAATATATGATTCACCACATGAACATGCAAATGAACATACAGCAAATATGGTTTAAAGAAAAATGACTGACAGATTTACAGCCATAAACACAAACACTAGCATAGATACATCAATTTCACATAAGGCCAAAATACAGGCATGCTCAGCATTGAATAGGTGCACAGTCAAGAAATACATATGTAAAGAATCTCTAAGAATGATGGGATGAACATTTCTCAAAATAACAGGTTAACATAGTGCAAGCAAAATTTTCCCATTATCAAGTACCACTCCATCATATCATAGCCAGCCAACTCACCAGGCCATTACATGTGCTTACAGCTGCTTGACCCTTGGTGGCTGAACTACTCCACACCTCTCCGAGGAAGTAGCACAGAGAACGGTCATGAGAATGTAGCGAGGAACCCTGAAGCCCACCATACCGCCGTTCCGTGAGAAAACCAGGGGCTAATAGATGAGGGTTTAGGGTGAGATTGAAAAGCAAGTCCTGACTGCCATACTGTAGGTGATAGAAAACCTGAGCCAGGCTTTCCCTGCTGTCTGCTCTCTGTCTCCGACGAAGTCGACTCACACGATGAGACACAAGGTTTGAGATAAAGCGTCCAGTTGAATCCACTCTCTGAGGGTAAACAATCTCGTACTGGAGAAGGCCTTCAAGAGAGGTATCTGCAGAAGAATTCAAAAAGATAAACTTAGTGGTGTTGCAAATGCACAAATAAATTGAATAAATTGCATAGGTCCCTCTCATGCTACCATAACAGCTCTGCCTATGATGCACTGTGTGCTCTGACAGCTTCCCATCTGAGCATTTACGTTTTGTTTTCCAGTGGCTCTTCTGTGGAATTGGACCAATCATACTAGCCTTTTCTCCCCACATACATCAGCCTTGGGTGCATTCTTGACCAACTGTCAACATCTGGGTAAAAATTTTTTAGTTTTTTGCCATTTCCTAAAAATGGTACCTATGAATGGTACAATGGTGAACTATATATTGTCATTAGAAGTACAGAAGACTGTATGTAGCATGACTGTTAAAAGTCTGTCTGAAATGCCAGAGGCAAAGGCTGTCTAGCTGCAACATGAAACATTTTATTTATTCATATTTTTCCCTAAAGAATCAGTCAGAAGCTACTATTGAATCATGCCTTCAACTGAGAGCATTGTTTAAACTTTGCCCCAGATGTTATGAGCCAGCAGAGGGCAACAGGGGACATATGAGAGATATTCCACAAATCTGGCCATAGAACATAAAAGATGGGAAGCCTACACTCCAATTTTGCAACACTACATTTCCTTCAGGAGAGTTGAAAGAGTCTTGAATGTTGAGTGTTGAATCATGTTCAGTATGCAGTACAAAGAAACAGCTACTACAGTTTCCTGTTAGTGTAGAGGCAGCTGTAACAATGAAACAAAGAAAGGATGGAACAGCATGTAATGCACTTGGCAGAACTGATCCACAATAGTCTGATTAACACAATGGCACTAAGAATAGTGGTTCTATATGATGGATTCATATGCACAAGTCCTCCCAAACAATGAGCTGCCTATTTACCATTTCATCTAAGGGCCAACATGAAGAAAAACTCAATTTCCTCACTTTCATGATGTACACTGAATAGCCACAACATTAAAACCATCTGTCTAATACTGCATAAGTTCCCCTTATGCCATCAAATGTGTGCTCTGACCCCTTTCTAGCAGAGACAGCATTTACTTTTTGGGCTACATCAGCTCTTCTGTGGGATAGGATCATACAAGCTAGCCTTCATTCCCTACTCATCACTGTTGGCAGTTCACCAGTTGTCCTTCCACAGACCACTTTTGGTAGGCACCAACCACTGCATACTGGAAACACCCCACAAGACCAGTTTTGTTTATTTTTACTGCTTTAACACACTAGTTTCAATAGCTGACTGTTCACTTTCTGTTCAATATATCTCACCTCTGGACAGCTACCTAACACCACTTAACACTACCTATATAATATTGAGTTGGTCCCCCTCAAGCTAATGAAACAGCTCTGACTGTTGTGGACTGTGTGTTCTGACTCCTTCCTATCAGAGTCAACATTACCATTTTGTGCAACAGGAGCTTCTCATGCATTACTGAGCCTTGGGTGCCCATAACACAGTCACCAATTTACCAGTTTTCCTTCCTTGGATCACCTTTGGCAGGTACTACGTGCATACCTAGAACACTCCACAAGACCTCCTGACTTAGTGGTCTAGCCATCACAATAAGGCTCAGCTCCTTATACTCGCCCATTTTTCTTGCTTCCAGCACGTCAACTTCAATAATTGATGGCTCATTCACTGCCAGGTGCTATTGTATTTTATTAAATAACTAGTATAGATAGTATTGTATTAGATAACTAGACAGTGAACGTTATTTACTTCACCTGTCCGTGGTTTGTCATGGCTGATCGGTATATAATTGCTTGCTTAAGTCTATAGCAGTTTAGCCACGCCTATTCACGCTGAAGTTACGAGTTTTTTTGAATGAGACTCAATGGCCTTTAGAACTGCAGGATGGTTTTTTATGCATGATATAGAAAGGGTCCTCCAAAACCATACTATTACCAGCTATTACCTTTTCAGCCGTATGTCATTTGCAATAACAATAATAATAATAATAATAATAATAATAATAATATCAATAAATGCTCGTTTGCAAAAACGAATACAGCAAAAACAAGTACCACCAAAACCTTCTCCCTCACCTGTCAGCTGCTCGTTGGTTTTTGCACCCTCCAGAATGGACACAAGTCCAGTCGTAACTAAGAGGTAAAGAAGGGACCAGGCAAATCCAAACACGCCCAGTCCACGGTCCGGGGAAAGCATCATGCTGAAGCAAGGCAGGCTACTTCGCTCGAATCCGTCCATCTGATACATGCATGGCCGTCTTTTCCACGTTGGGCGTCCTGAATTACATCGTTACAGCAAAAGTCCAGCGGGCTGTGGACACCCCATCCGGCCGTGGGCAGCTGCGCAGCATACAAATGCTTCTCAAGTCCCATCAGTTGGAGCTGCACCAGCCCGAGCAGAGCAGAACCTGTTTGCTGGACGCTTGTGGGGCCCTCCACAGCTGCTGCTTCCCCCGGGCTGCCAGCTTGCAGCTTTCAGGCCAGGACAAAACTTTCCTCCACCACCGAAACTTTGGAGCACCGCCTCCACGCCGAGGAGAGGGGGCGTGGTTAAATGGGACAAAAGAGTTCCGTCTTACACTGTTGAGAAGCCGTTCATTCAGCTGGAGCCCCTGACAATCGGGTATGATGTTATCTGTTTTAACAAAGTGGCTTTCGTACAGTGGCCTTTTTAATCAAATGGTGTTACTTACACCGATCAGCCATAACATTAATACCACTGACAAGTAAAGTGAATAACACCGAGTCTCTGGTTATTTCATTACAATGGCACCTGTGAGTTTGATGGGACATATTAGGCCTCAAGTAAACAGTCAGTTCATAGGGCTAATGTACCAGAAGCTGTAAAAAAGTATGAGTGTAAGGATCTGGGCCTTTTTGACTAAGGCCTTATTGTCATGGCTTGACAACTGAGTCAGATCACTGGAGTGTTCCAGTTATGAAATAGTTAGTACCTACCAAAAGTGATCCAAGGAAGGACAACTGCTGAATCAGCAACAGGGTCTTGGACACTCTAAATTAGAAGAATTGTTAAGTGAAAAATCAAATTTTCATAATTTTGTCATCCAATTTAGTTTAATATTGCAGCGGCAATGCTAACAATGCTAACATCAGCCATAAATATATCAACAAATGAAGGTATAACATTCACGTTTTTTTTGCTTAAATAAAATATTGAATTAATTCATGATAAGATTGAATAAATACAATTCATTAATTAACATAATTATATATTACTGTTGTTTTTTATGAGACCATGGCATGTACATTTTGTATTACTTTGACTTCCATTGTGAACTGTGACTTTCATTGTTGTGCCTATTTGGTTAGGTCTGCAAACAAACAAACACACAAATAAAAAAATAATTAAATGCATGCATACATACATACATACATACATACATACATACTCACATACAAGCAACACAGGCAGCACTGTTCCATGGGCTGTCGCAAGGATCTGTATGTTCGCCTTATGCCGCCTAGTGGACACAGGAGTGTAGCGCAAACTCTAGACTTCCATGGGAACTCATGCGACGCGTGGCATTTAAGAAAGATACGTGTTTTTTTCGGAAACGATTATATAGTGTAGATTCAATGTGCAGTGCATTGGCAGTGAATCAGAGGTGAAAGAATAGTAGTAGCCTGCTCACTTTCACTCATTTCACACCATTTGTACTGGTACTGAGAATTAGTATTTCAGCTATTAGTAGCTTTGCAAAAGCAATGGCCAAGAAGGTCCACAATTTACTGAGGAACCACTTGTGACTTGTTCTGTAAATAACATTGTCATAAAATATATAATGCATCATAGAATGTTATTAAGAGTGTTTTTACTTTAGTGAAGTTTTTTAATGTACTGGCAATAAATATTTGCTTCTTTTAATAAATAACACTTAATGAAAATTAATTAATAAAACTTTCTGAATGCTTTAACACTATTGCAGTGATTCTGAAGCACTGTCTCTAAAACCATCAATACTTGTAGCCAGTGCATTTTCCAGATGTGGCACACTGATTATCATTAGCATTAGCACTGCTTTACACTCACTATGTAATTCTTTAACACATTTTTTGCAAAACCGTAGACATTAAGCCGCTACACTTTTGTCAGCTGTCTTTCCACAATGACACACAGTGAAAACACTTTTAGATAATAAGTTAACTTACAAATCTGAACCTGAGCACTCTAGGTAGGCCACAGGTCAACAATAAAGGTCAACTGACAACAGTGGAGATCAGTGTTGGACAGAGAGTAAAAGGGATAAGAATTAAAGGAGGTGTATGTGTGAGTGTGTGTGTATACTACATATATGGCGACAGAGAAAGCTTTTGTTGATTATCATATACTTGGGATAGGCACAAAGCTTCTTGGTCAATTGCTTGACAATCGTTTTGCCAAAAATGACAAAATTTGTTTGGCAAATTGCCCTCTAGGAGGCTCATTATGACTCATTATGACTCATTGTGGAGTAGCACCACTTTGAAAATAGCGTCAATGAAAAACTCCTGCACTTGGCAAATATATTGTAATACAAAGTTCAAACTGCACAAACTTTGACATGCTGCATCACTACCATAATTGTTTTAAGATGCCAAATGTTGTGTAGTTCTGTCCATGGGGGAGCCACAACACACATATCACACATGACTATGTTCACTTTGTGAATTTTTTCATGCCGCATCACTACCATAGTCTTCGGAATCATGCCAAATTTTGTGAAATTCTGTCCAGGGGAGTGCTGCAATTGACTTTAAACTTAAATGTGTCAAAAACCACGTAGTGTCTAGTTCAAATTATAGTTTCCATGTACCTTTATAAGCAAAAACAAAAGATACAGCCTAGGCAATAAGAAAAAAGTTTGAAATGTGTGCAAATAGATCAGTCAGCCACAAAATTAACACCTCTAACAGGTAAAGTAAATAACATTTACTCTCAAATTATTTCATTACAATAGCAGCTCTCAGGGGGTTGGATATATTAGGCAGCAAGTGAACAATCAGTCCTTGAAGTTGATGTACAGGAAGCAGGAAGACTGGGCAAGCATAAGGATCAGAGTCACTTTGACAAGGGCTTTATTGTGATGGCTATGACTGAGCCATGGCATCTCAAAAACAGAAGGTCTTGTGGAGTATTCTGGGTACACAGTACTAAGTACAAAAGAAACAAAAGTGATCCAAGGAAGCACAACTGGTGAATCGGCGATAGGGTTATGGGCACCCAAGACCCACTGATGCATGAGGGGAGTAAAGACTAACCCCTGTAGTCCGATCCCACAGAAGAGTACCTGTGGTTTAAAAAGTAAATGCTAACTCTGATAAAAGGGATCAAAACACACAGTGAACAGCCAGAGTCGTTTTCAATATTAGGCAGATGGTGTTCATGTTATTGCTGATTGATGTATATGTAGGGAGATCCAGAAAGCTGCTACGTTCGTCCAATCGTCGCTCCACATGGGCGGGTCTACGAGCGCACTTTATAAAGCAGCTCTTCAGCCTGCAGCACTATATGTTCGGAGAGCGCAGAGCAAGATGTTTTAGCAGCAGCTGGACAGTTTGCGTGAAAGTGGCGGATCTTGTATTTGCTATGCAGTCGGTGGACACGCCGGTGCTGGCCAAGGTGCTGTTCCTGGACAGGATGGGGGACGGCCTGAACCAGAGCGGCTGGATAGGGGCGAACAGAAGCTTGGCGGAGCAGGAGAGGTTTAGCAGCCTGGAGGACATCGACGTGTCGGCGGACGGCAGCCCCGCGCTCAGGATCTTCATCTCCACCGTTTACTCGGTTGTGTGCGCCGTGGGGCTGGTCGGCAACCTGTTGGTGTTCCTGCTGATGAAGATCAAGCAGGGGCGCAAAAGCAACACGGTAAACTTTTTCGTGGTGAACCTGGCCGTCACGGACTTCCAGTTCGTCCTCACGCTGCCCTTCTGGGCCGTGGACACGGCTCTGGACTTTAGTTGGCCCTTTGGAGACGCCATGTGCAAAATCATCTTGTCAGTCACTGTGATGAACATGTATGCCAGCGTCTTCTTCCTCACGGCCATGAGCATCACGCGCTACTGGGCAGTGGCCTCGGGGCTGAAGCGGCGTGGCGCACGACGCGGCGGGGTCTCCGCCAAGTGGGTGGGCGCCGTGCTGTGGGTTTTGGCCACTGTGGCCACGGCGCCCACCTCGGTCTTTTCCACCGTGACCGTGGTGGCGGGAGAAAAGCTGTGTCTCCTCAGGTTCCCGGATGGCCACCGCTGGCTCGCTCTGTACCACCTCCAGAAGATCCTGGTCGCATTCATCCTGCCCATGATCATCCTCTCCATCTGCTACCTGTTGCTGCTCAGGTTCATCCGCCGCAGGAGCATGAAGAACAGCCGGCCGAGGAGGAGATCCACCGTCACCAAGTCGGTGACAGTGGTCGTGCTTTCCTTCTTCGTCTGCTGGATGCCCAACCATGCCATCACACTGTGGGGCGTGCTGGTGAAATTCAACGCAGTTTACTGGGACAGAACATATTACATGGTGCACACCTATGTGTTCCCACTGAGCGTGTGTCTGGCACACGCTAACAGCTGCCTGAACCCGGTGCTGTACTGCCTGATGCGCAGAGAGTTCAGGAACATGCTCAAGAACCTCTTCTGGCGCTTTGCCTCGCCCGTCATTTCCAGCGCAGACGCAGGCGTCCAGGAGCGGGATGAGGCGCACGCCGAAGTCTGTCACATTTCCTGCCCGCTCGCAAAAACACTGCCGCCCACAGTTCCGTGCTCCTATTACCGCCGCGCGCTCTTTCACAAATGACCTCTGAGAAACCAGCAGCGCGCAAAAAACACCGAGGGGTCGCTGGTCTCCAGATCCATCTGGTCTGTTTGCCGAAATGTTAATTATATCTTGAAAAAAAATCTATTTATTTATTTGTTTGTTTGTTTGTTTGCTTGTTTGTTACAAAAAGCCGTTTTTCATTGGACCTGTTGGCCCGAAGGTTGATTATAAGTGTCCGGTTGTGAGGGAAAATACGGTCTAAATATTCCTTTGTTGCAAATATTTATTCATTTGTTTGTTTATTTATGAAAAATAAGACCTGCTTTTTGATTAATTATTTACTTGTTTGTTTGTTTGTTTTAATACCTGTCCAGCCACCCAGTGTTAAATGTTGACTTAGGGGTCACTGACTGGTCACTCACCAGAGGTGTTCTTTACAAATGTATAAATAAAGAGAAATTTAAGAGCTGGAGACTCAAATCTACAACAATTTAACATTTAAGTGTTGAGCAGAGAGAGAATGAGAGAGAGTGAGAGAGAGAGAGATGGGATGGGATCACCCAATCTGAGGAGTGTCTAAAGGAAAAAAGGTTTTTATACCCTTGTAAGACATAAAATCTCATAACCAGCTTGTTGCAGAATTAATGACATAAATGTGTAAGCGCCAATGCAACATTGTTAATGTAGGTGTAGTCTTGAAGGGCACCTATTTCAGGTCACGCAGACCTCAGAACCCATGGGTTATGATTGAATCAGAATAGTGTTTAATAAAAGTCCTCAAAAACAAAACGATGAACAATAATTATTACAAATAATAATGCATCAAGGCTTATGGTAACTGGTTTGCTGTAAGGTTTTGTGGTTGATCTGTAGATTTTTGCAACAACAGCCCAGTTAGTGCCTAAGCAACCAGAAAAAAAACAGCACTGAAGCTATTAGGCCACATCCATAATAACTGTATTGTGAATAAATTTGGTTTAGTGTCTGCCCATGTGCTCTAGCTATACGCTTAGTACTGTTTCACAGATATATGTCCCTGTAAATCTACAGATATCTTACATCACTGTATCCTGCTGAAACAGGATCTGGAATTGTGAACATATTAATGAATTGAATATACTGTGCACATGACAAACATGTTTACGTGAACATAAAATTGTTATCGCTGCTGTGTTTCACTTTTATTTGGCCGTAATAAAATTCTTTTTTACAAAAGATGTAACCCTGAGCCTTTTTTATTTACATGATCCCAGTTTGGATTAAATGTCTAGACTGAGGGGTGGCATTGAAACTTCACATGCTTGTGTTACATGAATTTGGACTTTATGGGTAAGATAAATGGTGTTAAAAAAGAATGATACAAATGTACATACAGCTTTTTTTAAAATCATTAAACCACATAGAAAATCATCTTTCTCACTATTAAAAAACATATTTTCTTTATTTATGATAATCATTTTTATATCAAGTAATAATGATTACCTCTTTGAATTGTGCAGTAGTGCACAGTCTGACACATCAAGGTAGAAGATTTCAGCTGAAACACGTAAAGAGAAGGATATAAACAAACATAAATAAGTCATAACCACTTACTCATTTATTTAAATAAACAAGAATTGCATTAATATTTATATGAAGTACAAACTTAATCAAGACCACCATTATCTCACCTGATGTTTCAGTACAGCCATTAACCAGTGTAAATATTGGGTGCTGTTGACAGCTGCCCACTGCTCCACATGTGCACTTGTGATGGGTTAAATGCAGAGGTCACATTTTGATTTGATGTTTGAGTGTGTTCACAATGACAAATAGTCACTTAGTAATGTAATTTCCTGATGATGAATAATTTTTCACACAATATAGAATTGTTTAAGAAAGTGTGTCTACTTAACACTCTCCCATTTTGTTATTGTTATATACGTAGATATTGGTATTAGTATCTTAAGATAAGAAGCAGGAATTAGTGTCTAGTGTTAATGAGTAAATAAAATGAAAAAATAAAATATTCTCATGATATTTGAGTCACAGTACAATTCTAAGTAGACAACTGAAAGTTCTGAGTAATGTTAAGTATTAAAATGTTACGTTTTGACTGAATGTTATTTATTACTTGTAACTTTAAATTATGCCTCGAAAACAGTGCTTGTTAATCTTGCTTTTGTAAACTCAACACACTGCATGATTGCAACTATTTCCTCCTCCGTCACACCTGATTAAGCTCATTAGGGGTTCTGTATTCAGTTGATGAGCTGGACCAAGTAATGAGAGCAGAAGAAAGTGTAAAACATGCAGGACAATGGGACTCCATGAGCAGGATGGAGAGGCACTGCAGAAGCTCAAAGACAATATTTATCTCACCTTATGTCCAAGTGAAGCCATAAACCAGTAAAGACATTTCAGTGCACTCTCTCAATATGCAGACAGAGAGATGATAGTTCATTGATGTAACTCCGGTTTTATAAGTAGTAGCACAGAACCAGACCACACTCACACATACAGAATGTACATTTTACATCCACGAAAGTACAAATTAAACTCAAGCTAGTTTTCAGATCACCTTACGCCTCAGAGCACAGACACAACAGAATGATTCAAATCCACCAACATGCAGAGAAAGGAGAAACATGCAGAGTCAATTTCCATACATTAATCAACATATTTTCATTATTTATAATAAAAATGATTTTATGTCTAGTGATAATGATTACATTTTTGGTTCTTCATCATTCCAATATAGTGCAGTCTGACAGACCAAGGCAGAAAATTCAGCTTAAATGTGTAAAGAGAAGATGAGGAATAAATATACATAAACAAATCATGACAACATAAACTGTTAATTGCTTTAATACACAAGAATTATATTTACATTTATATAAAGTTGAAGCTTGATTTTGACCATCTTTATCTCATCTTATGTCCCAGTGCATCCATAAACAAGTGCAGACATTTGAATTCACTCTCCTAGCATGCTGACAAAAAGCAATAAAACAGAATTAATTTGAATACGATGAGAACACTGAATCATTTTTCTTTTTTTCAATGAAAGCTTTGTACTGACTCGTGTTAAGTTAGGGATCATGTCACAAGATGGAGAACATAAGTTAAATGGATATTGTGTGAGAGCTTAGATGTGATGTCCTGCCCCACTGTGTCCACCTGAGGGCACCGCCAATCTACTTTCCATCCCCTCTTTACCCACCCTTCTGTTCAAGCTTCCCTCCTTTTCAAGTTCCCCTTAATAGGATTATTACTTAATAGAAATGAGACACTAAAACTGATGCAGTGACATTAGCTTTAGCTAATAATGCTGACCAGTTCTTGTGGGTTGGTCTGCAGTTCTCACTATCAACTTCAGAGCTAGTGCTCCATCACAAAGGAGAAAGGTAATTAGTGACAAATGTGCTGAAATGGACTATAGGTGACAATTTAGCATTAACACTTTATAACTACCCTATATTTAAATAAATTTAGACTGTCATTAACAGAAATATATAAAATCTGTTAAGATAATATTTATCTCACCTTATGATCCAGTGCAGCCTGTAACCAGCAAAGACATTTTAATTCACTCTCCCAACAGGCAAACAGCAATGACAGCAATGAGACTGAACTAACTGATAACTGTATTTCATTTTTCACAACATATATCTTTATACAAGACAAACTGTTTATGTACAGTTTAAGACTTCAGTCATTTTTCAGTGTGGTGTCCTGTAGTGTAATTTAATATATCCTATCTATATTTGTAGTCTTTTAACTAATAATTTTATGATGTGCATGCACATACATTTACCCTTAATGTAGTCCTGTGTAATGTACTGCTGTGTGTTGCAACATACCTGAAGAAATATGTTTTGAGTTATTATTTATCATTGTGAGAACAGCACAGGTCTGGGATTTGAACTGACAGTCTTCAGGTACTGACAGTTCCCTAACCATTACACCACCGTTGTCCCCTGTATGGAACAGGGATGTACAAATGTTTGCACAGACAAATTTTAACATGCTGCTATTTACTCCTAACAATGCATATTTATATACTTACCTGGCAGGGGTGATACCATGATCAAGAAGGTGGTTCGCCCAAGGTGAGGCTCAGCCATTGCACTTC
>JBBPDA010000039.1:3249625-3266287 GCA_037974385.1 Arnoldichthys spilopterus | reverse complement strand
GCCACTAAGTATTAAGTCTTTTTTTGTTAGAGGGTTCAAATACTTATTTCACTCAATGAAATGCAAATCAGTTTCTGAAATCAGAGATTTTAAAATCAAAAAGTTACACCAAAGCTGGTATTTAGACCTGCATCCATTACATAATTTTATATTTTCCCACCAGAGGGCATTATACAGCAAATTTTGTATGGATATGTCTTAGTAGTAGTGAAGTGCTCATGTTTAGGTCCAAATTCATAGAGTTTTGCATGCTCAAGTATTCAAAGTAACTTGTATACACAGTAAAAGGTATTCTCTTGCTTTATTCTTTATTATGTACATAAATGACAGCACTTTCACATTTTATATAAAATATTCTTAGAATCTTCATATATCCTCATAAAATGTTATTCACAGAAATCACTGAAATAAACTAGCCTGGAAATATAAGGTCATTAAACTCTGTTAGGTGTTTCCCTGTCACTGTAATTAATACTGTGATTCAAAACATAAATGATAATTATGTTATGTATTCAAACCCATTTTTAGTGTTAGATAAGCATGTTTACTTATCACATATGTGAACCCTCAGGTTACGGCCATGTTTTCAGCATTTCATCACAGTTTTTTTTGTACTGTACCATATAGACCCTGATCACACCTGATCATTTCATGTGACTAGTATATAGATTAAAACCTGATGCAATTGTAACCACAAGCTTGTACAAATAGTTAATACTATGTGGTCAGTAATATGCAAATCAGTTCACATGCAACAATGCCTGCATTAGGTGGTGGCAGTCCGGACAGTGGTTTGGAAGTGGTTTGAGTGATTAAACCTATTTTAATTGTGTCTTAGGTGCACCTGCATTTTTAAGTAAATAAATATTATCCTATTATAGTCCTAAAACTCAAGATCATGTCATGCATGATATGACCAGGTGTAATTAAGGTTATACAGGCATTAGTGAATTGGGCTTGCATGGGTGTGTCTATAGGGCTGTCACTATTAATTTAATTAGTTATTAAGTAATCTAATGATTACTCAGTATTTGAAGATTGAGTGGCAATAAAAAAAATAAAATAGATTTAACTAAACAACAAAAACAAACTATGTAGAGTTTTTCAAAAAATTCTAAAATATGTGTTGGGGAAAAAATATATAAACATGAAAGCTTTTAAAAAGACTGCTTTAATTTAATTTGAAATTTAATTAATAATTCATGACAGCTCTATGCACATCTTTTACCTCACCATATTTATATTTGTCAACTTTTGTACAACCCCAATTCCAAAAAAGTTGAAGAGCTGTGTAAATAGTAAGTAAAAACAGAGTGCCGTGATTTGCTCATTCTGAATTTGATGACAACAGCACATCTCAAAAAAAGCTGGACTGGTGCAACAAAATGTTGAAAAGTAAGGGGTACTAAAAATAAACCACTGGAGGTTGAGCCTCTCAGAAGTAAAGCTGAATAGTGGAACAATCTCAGAATAATATTCTTGAATGTAAAATTGCGAAAACATGAAATATCTCATCTACAGTACATACTATCATCAAATGATTCAGAGAACCTGGAGAATTCTCTGTAAGCAGGGAACAAGGCTAAAAATTAATAATAAATGCCTGTAACCCTTGGGCCTTAAAGCACCACTGCATTAAAACCAGGCATGATTCAGCATGGGCTCAGGAACACTTCCAGAAATCTTTGCATCCTCCAGACTAAAGAGGAGAGGGACCATCCTGCTTGTTATCAGTGCTCAAAAGCCTGCATCTCTGATCTTATGGGGGTGCATTAATGCCTATGGAACTGGTAGCTTGTACATCTGGAAAGGGAACACCATAATCAAAAGTTATATACAGGTTTAAGATCAACATATGCTCTAATTTAGACTATGACTTTTTCAGGGAAGGCCTTGCATATTTCGGCAAGACAATGCAAAACTGCATACTGCATTACATGGCTTTGTAGTAAAAGAGTCTGGGTGCTGAACTGGCCTGCCTGCAGTCTAGACCTTTTACCAGATGAAAACATTTGACACATAATGAAAGTAAAAATAAGACAAAGAAGTTGACTGTTGAGCAGCTAGAATCCTATATCAGACAAGAATGAGGAAACATTCCTCTCCCAACAACTGTCCTCTCCTCTTTCTCTACCAGCAACTGGTCTCCTCAGATCTCGGATGTCTGTGGACTGTTTTTAAAAGAAGAGGGGATGCTACACAGTGGTAAATATGACCTTCCCAACTTATTTGAGATGTGTTGCTGCCATCAAATTCAAAATGGCCTTATTTTTTTTCTAAAATGGTACATTTACTTAAACATTTGATATTTGTTTCTATGGTCTATAATAAATTAATAATTAAAATATTTTAATTAATAAAATATTAGTTAATGTGATTTGCAGATCATTGCACTCTTTTTTATTTATATTTTACACAGCTTTCCAATGTTTATGAAATGGGTGTTTCCAGGTATTCCAGGATTTATCCCTGTCAGTGGTTAAATATATTTTTCAGCTATTCTTCAGGGCAAGGTTGATGTTTGATGTATATGCTTCTCAACCTGGTCCTGAAGGCCTTTAGCTCTGCACATTTGAACGGTTTCTCTACTTTAACCAACCCATGTTGACTAAGGAGCAGATTTTCAATTAATTGAGATGGGTTCCCCATCGATCAGCCTTTAAGAACTAATACTAAGATGCATTTGGGAAACCAAGACCAGACTAGTTGGATCAGTTATGTTAGAGCAGAGATCACAATAAAATATGTAGGGCAGGGTAAATCACAGGACCAGAGTTGAGAAACACTGCATGATGGGAATCAATGGTTTGTTTTATCAGGATCCAGATCAGAAATGGCTACGTCCTGGTTATTAAGGTCTTGGATATTCATCATAGTTAGCTCTCCCAGTTCCATATCGCTGACTTTTGGAGCTGGGGAAGATGAGTCCTCCACAAAGTACTCAAGTTCCTCCTCAGGCCTAAGCCCAATGTTGTCAGGAATTATCTCCACTTCAATGTCTGATGAATCTTCGCTCTCCTTAAACCACACAGTTTTATGTCTGCCCTGCCTTCTCCTCTCTTTAGTCAGAATGGATTTGACTTGATCTTTAGAACCCCGGGCTTTGGGGTAACCAGCAGGGCTACTGCGGTGTACATGGTTTGTGTGAACTCGCATGCCACACAAGTTGCAGTGTCGTTGTCTCTCTCGGGGCATCACTCTCACTCTTCCTGTTTGAGCTGTCTCAAACTTCTTATCTCTCTTTTCTGCTCTTCTGCCGCCTGACCTGCTGGCATCCCCTTCATTTAAGAATCCATCGTTGGTGAACTGCAGGCTGTCTCTTGGCCTCAGCCTGTTACTGGGCTGATTACGCTGCAAGCATGGACCTAAACACTGGTGGAAGGCATAAGATCAATCCCACTTTTGGTTAAATGAGCTGGGTATCACCAAATTCACCAATATTTAGATCTTATATGAATCAGATACTACTGTCTCGAACACTTTGTATAATTTGAGCATTCAGAGCTGGACTCACAGAGCTTTGATGAGAAGTTGCTGACCTCAGATAACTTGAGTGTGTTGGGGTTTTCTTTCTTCAGGCGAGAGATGAGGTATCCAATCACAATAAGGCAAAGTACCAGCAAAGCAGCCATTACGAAGCCCAGCAAGGCCATGTCTCCAGCACGGTAGCCCTCTATGGGGGAGTGGACTCCCACAGCTGTGATAGAGATCATGGAGTGTGAGCACTGAAATGTATGTATTAACAAGAGTTTTGCTCTGGCGCTATGAGACTAATGTAGCCAACAAGTATTGGAAACTTGTAGCAGTTTAGCGTTGAATACCTCACTCATCACACATATACCTTAACCTGTGTTAAGTGATTTCAGATAGACCTGTTTATGTGGCGCCTCATACTGAAAGGTTTTTTTAAATGGTTTATTTATAAACCACATTTAAAATGGCTAACTTTAAGAAACAGTAGCTGAACTATTGCATGTTTAAAACAGAATGAAACAGTGCATTTGACTGAGCAACTACTTATAATTGACAAAAGACTTGGAGCTACAAGTAAAGGCCTTCATATGTGAAATAGTGTCTACCAGTAATGAAAAAGTTACAGGTTTACACTTATCAAGCAAAGAATTACAAGACATAACCTTTATGTATCAAAAACATAAGGTATGTTATCCCTGGTAGGATATTATCATTTATCCAATGTTGGAATGTGGTCAAAAGATTTCATCTATATATAGTGTGGAAAAATCAATGTTGACAAATCATACATTCTGGTTTTTAGTGCATTTTATCAAATAATTTAATCAAAATTGATATTAGATTATGAGATTCAAAATTGTTATTTTGATAGATGATGTTGATATTTGTAGAGGTTTTGAATGTTGAAAAGGTGAAGCTGAAACAAACTTGATATCTAGTTAGTTGTTTAAGTGTTAAAAAAAGGTTACTTTAGGGATCCTAATCATTTATATATAGAACATTAAATATGTCAGTCTTACATTGCTAACAAAACAAAATATGCACCATATTTGAAAATATATCTAAATCAAAATATGTTTTTTAAACCATGCAAAAAAGGCATATACAATATACAAGTCCATTATTTTTACCGACAACATATACTCATACAGAATCAGAAACCACATAAGCTGAGAGATACAGTCTAAAGCAAGTGTGTGATGACTAATTACTTTGATTGCCTTATAGCTCCTATGCAAGGATAAGAAGCAAAACTTAAGACACTCAACATATCTTAACTTAGAGGTTCTCAATGTCAGTCCTGAGAACACTATACTTTGTGCTTTTTGAGTTACTTAAGCACACCAGACCCTGTAGGTAGGGTGATTGGTAATTAAAAAATATGTTAAAATTATGTGCCAAATAAGGAAAAGCACCAAAATGTGCCTAGTGTGAGGTCCCCAGGAATGCGACTGGGAAGCCCTGTTAGAGTAGGAAATTGTATAAGCAACATGAACCATCACTTTAACTGTGGTAATAGCTTGCTTGGGTTGACCTATGTAGTGTTCTGAACTGGCCATGATTAAAATGAAAAGGACATGATTAAAATGAAAGTAAGGAACTCACGTGGTAAGACAAGCACCGACAGAGCTGCTGTCCCTGATTCACCAGTAGATACATCAACAGCCCGGATCTGCGAACAACAAAAAAGTATTAAAACTGCAGCAATGAAATCATATTGAATATATTTTTGGATAAAAAGTGCTATAATCTGTATGGTTTCTTGGGAAAACTAAATACATGATTTAATTATGTGATAAATTAAGATGGCATACTGAAGACTGAGATGAGATGGTAGCCCACCATGTACTTGCCTGCAAAGCAAAGGAGTCGGTTCGAACAGTTTTCTTCAGAAGCACAAACCCATCTGTAGTTATGTTGACATAACTGCTGTATTGTACTTCATACCGTATGTCTGGGTTTATTCCCTGCCAATGCAAACACAATATCCAAAGGACAAGATGCATAACATTGCTATGATGTTGTGAAATTATTTAAATGAAGTTAACTATTATGAAATTGTCTTACACTTACATTTGCAAAGTCATCATCCCTGGCTCTGACTCTGAAAGGTTTGTTTGAAGTCCTGTCTCTGAGCACCATGTTTTCAGGGCCTGAGTTGCTGTAAACATAAGCCTCATATCGTTCCCTCTCAAATTTTGGTGGGTTTCGGCTCTTTTTCATCACCTCAATGTTGACTGAGGTATAGGTAAACTGGTCTCTGTTTGACACCTGTGAAGCCTGGTTAAAACACCAGTAATATCTATATGTAGATCAAGATCGTCATTATATAATGATGGGACACATTCACCTCAAATATGCTTAAAATGCTCCCCTCACATACCCTAAAATAAAGGTATTTGTATGCCATGACAGACAACCATGCACCTCTATCCAGATAGTATGCATATACTGTAGATAAAATGTGTACTCTCATCTCCAAACATCATTATATTTTTTGTCTTTACTCCTCCTTCTCCGAATGTCAACAAAATTATATACAGTCAACAACAATGATATATAGTTAATTTATAGTTTCAGATCTCTTAATACTAAAACATAAATATGAGAATATGGTGCTTATCAATACTATAAGTGATACTGGGACTGCCATAACTACTACTTTTAGCATGATTATGTTTCTAGTTATTTCTGTCACAAAAAGTCAACAAGGTTTTAGTTTAAGTTCACATAACAACCACTATGTTAATGCTGGCTGCATGGCTAAGGCAATTATATATATAGTTTATGCTCTAAACTATGTAGTAATATAAAGTTCCATTTTAAAATGAAAGAAAGAAAGAAAAAAAGAAAGAAAGAAGGAAAATGTTTCGAATGTTTCATGCCTTTAACAGCAATAGTCCTTAACCACAAAGTAAGTTGTTATGTTTTACAACTAGAAAAAAATATGAGAATATGGTGCTCACCAATACTGTGAGGGATATTGGGCCTGCAATATCTGCTGCTTTTAGCATGGTAATGTTTCCAGTGGTTTCATCTATCTGAAAGATACTGTCTTCATTCCCTAGATTAGACAAGCCATTAAACACAGCTGTCGCATATACAGGCTACAACATTGAGCTATTCTCCTGTAGATTGAGAATCACACAAACCAAACTGTTACCTCGAACAATTTTATAACTTATCTCTTCATTCCTACTTTTGTCACCATCTCTGGCATAGACTGGACCTGGCTGCAACTGTAATGGTCCCTCCTAAGAGTCAAAGTTAAAATGTAATTATTTTGCCTTTTCACTCTGCACTTATTTTTGCAAACACAACATATTTCAGTGTAAATGTATTTCACAGGCAAATTGTATACAAAATATTTACCTGTCTTTCTGTTAGATTAACTCTTCCCTTGTATCCAACACTTAGGCAGATTTTGGCAGTACCAAGAGTTGTCCTTGTACATGGCTGAAACCAGGGTGGGCGGTTGTCAATGTCTTTTATATTGACTCTTATAGTTGTGGTGGCTGTGTAGGAGAACTGCTCTGGTGAAGGTGGTGGAGTGTCCTGTCAAGATGCAGAACTCACTGCATGAATGTGGGAACGTGATCGTATGTTAAAATAAGTGTTTAAAGCCACAGTTAATGTGTTTCGTGCCTTTCTTAATGCCAATTTGTAATATTGGCAATGGACAGATAATAATAAAATGTTTACTCTTTTACATAAAACGTTTAGACATATTCCTTGTAAAGTGTGACCCAGGCTCATATTCTGTGCTCACCTGCACATATAAAGTCAGTGTGACCTGCTGGACGACATCATAATCCAAAATCTTGTTGACGAGGATGTTTGGTTTGTACATACTCTCCAGTCTAAAATAGATGTTCTGTAGAAATGGAAAGGTGAATCATCCCTGCATCAGAGTGAGAGAAAAGCAGTGAGGAACAAGAGTGGTCACCTACCACAGTTGGCTCGATGGTATAATACAATACTCCTGAATCATCATCTTTGGCTTCAATCAGGGCAACGCTGGTATTAACAGGTGTAAGCTGTGAAGAAAAGATAATGTTACAGTTAACAATGGAAATCACTGAGCACATGTGATTGATTTTTTGTGTCCCCAGTAACTGTGAAAAAAGTCAAATATGATCAAACCTAACCTTTGTAACAAAGAAAATGAATCAGAATCAGAATCAGAAAACTTGATTGATCCAGGAGAAAATTGCTTGTGCTACGACTGCACAGAGAGACAGACATACAGAAAGACATCAGTTCTACATTGGCAATGTAAATTATGGTTTTAGTATTAACATTTAAGGATCCTTGGAAAGGAAAAAACCCTTTAAATAAGTGAACTGTGTAGGCAGTAGTAGCCTAGTGGTTAGGCACTAGCTCATGCAAACAGGGTCGCAGGTTCAAGTCCTAGCCCAGGTACCACAGAGGTACCCTTGAGTAAGGCACCATGTTGCTTCACAGCTCTCAGGTGCTGTTGAAAGCTGCCCCCTCTCCACATGTGAAAAGGATTAAGTGCAGAGATCACATTTTTCAATAAGCCATAACTAATTGGTTGCAGGGGACTTCTGAAACTATTGTCATCACAAGTTGGTAGAATTTGTGCTTACAGCCATGTATGACATGTGGAACTATTAAGGATGCCATAGTTTGTAATGCAAGGGCCCTACATACAAAAGATTTTCCTCTTTCAAGCACCTGGGGTAAGTTTTCAAGCAGTGCATTCACCTACCAATAAAAATTGCTCTAGATTAGCATATCTGCAAAATGTAACTGAGATGTGTTATGCTTTGTAAATACCAAACTGAATTTGTTTTTAATGCTGAATCAACAAAAGCATTTAGTAAACATTATTTCTACATCAGATCAGCATCTATAAGAAAATTGTAGGTCAGTGAATGCTGTTGAAGTTGTCTAAACTTATGTAGAGTTGGCTGTGATTTTACAGAAACACAAAATATTCTCACCTCATTAACATCTATGGTATATTCACTCTGGGCAAATGTAGGAGGGTTGTCGTTAATATTCTGCACTTGAACAAGTATAGTCAAAGTGATCTGTGGGCAGACAGAAGAAAGGTTGGTCATAGTCTAATAAACCATAAGCAGTTTCCTATATGAAAAAATAAGGCAACAATATACAAATATTCAGAGCACAGAAATGAAGTATCCAAGCTACATTGAAATGCAGTATTCAGAATTGGAGAATACGTTTAGAAAATTATGAACAAATGAAATCCAATGAATGGTGTCCAAATTCAACTACCAGTGGTAAGGCAGAATGAAAGCTGTTATGAAAGACTATAGAGAGCATTCCACTCTGGGAGTTTCAAATGTATCTAATTTTTGATTTGCTCCAGGTTTAATCAATCAACAAGACATGATTAATCAATCAACAAGACATGCTTGGCATCCAAATATTGCTTCTTTATAACTGCAGCTATGTGACAGGCCTTGTTATCTTTCATTCCTTGTCTGTCATATCTATGTTTTGCCTGATTCCTATGTTTGCTAGCCATGTGTTTATGCTTATGTAGTCCATGTGCTCCTTAGCCCCTTTCTCAGCTGTGCCTTGTTTCATGTCTCCTCATATGCCCAGGTGTTTCTTGTCTAGCCCTGTACTTCAGCCCTCATGTTTCACTCTGTCCTTGGTCTCTGTTGTACATTGTTTTATCTACCTGTTATCAGGTCCCTGGTCATGTTATGGCCAAGTCTGTGTAAGTTTGCCCTGTTTATTTTCTGTGCTATTCACTAGTGTTGGCTTTCTGTTCACCAACTACTTCTTTTTCCAATTCCTGTCAACTAACACACAGTAGAAGCCAAATGTCACCTGATTAATTTGCCAAAATGTAAAAATGAAACGAAAACAGACTCACAGTAAGCCATACTTGGTCCTTAACCCCATCTACAAGTCTGTGCCACCTTAATAAAGAGCTAGATACAGTTTGAGGGGGTTGAGAGAAGTTTTCAGCATGTACTTATGCAAAAGACATGGGTGACAATTGATTTCTAGTTTGTAGCTTTAGAGCTCCTGTTCTACACTTTAAAAAAGCACATTTGGATACCCAGCACACATCAGTTGACTGCTTACATCTGGAAAAAAAGCCAGTTCATTTCATGATTGTTTTCTTTCAGCTGAAGGTAATTTAATGTTTTGTTGCTCAAGATGGGATATTACTATATTGCTGGTGGGCTTTTACAAAAATGTCTCAGTGTAGGTTTATGACAATAAAGTTTATTCCCATGCACTCTATCAATATGCGTCTATGTTTTCTGTATATTATATTTTGTTTTCTTATTTTTATACGTTTTGCCCAATTGTGTCAGACACTTACACTTTTTAAGCCTGTTTTATTGCAGCGGACATGGACAGCTAGGCTCTCAGGATTTAACAGTGTCTGGAAAAGGAAACTTACATATTAACATCATGTGCACCAAGAACACTACTCCAGGTTTGCAGTGCATTCATTTAGCATTCAATTTTAACTTTAAGACTTTTTTCAGTTTTATCACATTAGTAAGTAATAATATGAGAATACATACATTCTTGTGGTTTGTAATTATCAGTGTTTGAGGTTGAATGATGTTAAAAGGCCACAACAATTATTTTTAGAGATGTTGCTGATCTGATATCAGATATAGGTATCAGGCCAACATCAAGACCTTTAAAATGTAGTACTTTTTTACATTGGATTGTTACCTATAAGAGCCAGTATTTATTCACTCTTGGTACTGGTATCAGAAATTAATTTAGATTTCTACTTATTCCCATTCTGACATTTGACCAAGATGTTTCAAGATATTTTTTTTGTCAGAGAAAAAATGGATAACAAATGTACCTCAAAGTCCAGCTGTTTCTTTACTATCAAGTTGGAGCCCTTCAAATCAAAGGCATCTTCTGGGTTCTCTATGAGAGTCAGTGTGACATCCTTTGTTGTTGTGTTAATCTGGGCCACAATGGTGCCAATTGTGTTGTTTTCTTTAATTGTCACAGGGTCAGAGGGAACTGAACAAACTGAAGAGAGAAGACAAATATGACATGCTTAATGAACCAAGCCAGAAGCCAAATATTGATAAACAACAACCACAGGTGGTTGATACCTGTTGTGAATACAGTACCCAAATGCTTATGGATTTCAAAAATCACAAGGAATCACATTAAAACAAGTATTCAGACACTTTTGTTTTTGTTATTTTATATTCTTACAGTGTATATATCAAATTAACATTTACACATCTGCTTTTGAATTTGTACTTAAAAATATGAGATAAAATGTATAGGCATAAATATATGCTTCAAATGAAATTATATTCAGACAGAGGTATCCAGTATTCAATAAAAAAATATTCAGACACCATAAATAAATAAGTACAAGCCATTGTTGACAATTACAGCTTCAAGACAAGAATTAACATTTTTGGAGCATTGGTTTTGTCCAATTCCTGTTGGCATAACTTTTTTTGTTTCCTCAAGGTTATAAGGTTTCCTCTCTTAGTCTCTCAATTTTTGTCAGTGAGATTCAAATTAGGAGACTAGGTCACACCTTCATCTTTTTTTAGAACCCAGTCTTGAGTTATATTAGCTGTATATTCATGGTTGTGCTCTTGTTAAGACATTCACAATCCCTATTGACTTGTCTGAGAAGATTAAATACTCCTCTAATAAGTACATCACTCCACTGTACCTTTGATGGTGTGTAATGCCCCAGTACTATGGAGAAGAAAGAGCCCCCGTGATGCTCCCACCTCTATATTTCACTGAGGGTGTTATTAAAATCATTCTTGCTACCATTCTTTCCTCAGACATGAGGAGCTGTATTATTGTCAGAGATCTGTATTTGTTTCTTCTGACCTAGTCAAAGTCCAAAACATAGTTCTTAGTTGTTTGTTTTGCTCTTACATAATCCTTTAAGTTTTCCCAAATGCTGGCTTCTGTCTTACCTTCTTTATCATGAGAGAAAAATCTTGCATGGTGCGCCAGTCTAAGGATGATTAGTTAGTGATTATATTAGTGATCAGCAAATTAGTCAAGAAACACTAGTGACTCTAATGTGGAATGTCATTGCTTGGTTCCTGTAGCCTTTTCCATTCAAGTGCTAAATATAATAATGTCCTTCACCTTTACTATGATTGGTACTCGTTGCATGAAATTTCCTCAACCTATGGCAGATGGCCTTTTATATGACACAAGGTGCAGTTTGCATGAGATAATTTTTGTTTATTGCAGCAATAATATGAAGAAATTGATTTTTATTTTTAGCCTTTGTGTATGTGTATATAATGATATAATTTGTTGTTTAAACATATATTTTTATAAATACATAACTTTTTGTTCATGTTTTTAAGTACCAGTTCAAAAGACATAGTTTGTCCAAATCCAAAGTTAAAATTATTAATAAAAATTATTTTATGACATTATATAAAATATAATAATTATGACACTTATATGCTGAAGTTTAAGAGCACAAGGTTCCTTTTGTGGAAAAAAGTCATTTTCTCCACACATACAGAATGGGAAGCCAAGGGGAATTCACAGTTATATCGTACCATGCTGGCAATAGCCAGCTGAAACTGACAACAGCTCATCTAACCCATGCACATAATCTCAATCTGAGTAGTGAAATTATTCCATATTATGTGCCATCAATTCAGTTATGTACAATGAACCTCCACAACACCACTCTGAGGACCAAACACTGCGTATGCATTTTTAACAAATGCTTGAAGCTTAATCTATGAAACGAGTCGTACTTACTTTTGTCAGCTAGGCAGAGTTTATGAAAAAAGAATGTTAACATGCAGCTGAAGGCGATCGTTACAGATTTTCTTGTATATTTCCTTTCCATGTCCCAATATCTGAGAAACACAAATAAGTATGGAGGACTATGGGGCTGTGGCACCAGCTGGTACTTCTTCACATAAAGCACTGACTGTGTTAGCTGATGAGTGGGAGTTGACTCCAGTCGCAATGTTTGTGACTTCATCTTACGGTCATATATTGCCTAAAGAGCTTGCCAACAGTCGACTGCTCCCTCCTACAAAAATACTTGCATCTGTTTTTGAGGGGTCATTCACTATTAGTGCCAATGTACCATGGCAAAAAATTGGCACCAAAATGTACCCATAGAATAGAGGGATTTTTTACATCTAAGCATTATAACACTGTCATTATAACAAATTAAATATTTTCTTATGTTTCTTTGTCAAACACAGGCTACAGGACCTTGACGAGTAGTCATCATAGTTAATCTTTAGATTTAGGCTCAGTCCCTGACAGGGATTAATCTTAGTCCTTGCATTTTGAATGGAAATTCTCCACTGAAAATACATTGTTTATTCTCTGTCTGTAATATTAAGCCATAATTAATCATGAATGTATTATGTAAGTCTATAAGACATATTAACGCATATCACCCTGCTAACATTTTTTAGATGTGAAGGTAAGAAAAGACAGATGAGGAGGTGGCTAAGTTAGAACTACATCCCTTAAAATGAAGATGCCAAAAAGGATCCTTTGGAACAATACCACAGAAGAATCTGGGTGGCTCTTAAAAGACAAATTCCAGCAATTTTTCAAATTCTCTGCATAATTATGTCGTTGGGATGAGGATTGATGTGAAATGGTGCATTGTAAAGAAACTAAGGAACTTGGCAACTTGGTTTTCATTATAATTGTGTGTTGGAAACCTTGGTCACTTAAGGTGTGTTTTCTTTGGTTTGGTTTTTCTTTTCTTTGAATGTCCTTCTCCATTGACAGGTTTTTAAGAATGTTTTTTAGGATCATTTCAGGCAACAGACAGTATGTTTGTAACCATTTTATTTAATAACTGTACATGAGGAGGCTTTTAGAGGCATTAAATGCTTCAGACATTTACTTCTTATCACTCCTGCCTCCTAAACTTTCTGGGTTCTCTAAAACATAGCTTTTCACATGAGATTCTAAAGCAACTACATGTGTATGTGCAAGTCTGGAGAACCTTTTTAAAGTTTAAAGAACCAATACATAGTGTAAAGGTCTAAGCCATAAGTGTACCTTTACATGCCCTTTTAGTCCATTCCCATCAGAGCCCACTAGCACACACAATCAAGACACATTGTGTTATTATACATGTGTGGAGACAACTAGCGCCTCATGAAGCCAGGCTGCCTCCCTCTGCACCCCCCTCCACCCCTCATTTCTGCTGTGTGTGGGAACAACGGGCACATAGTGCCACATGAAGCATACACATTGTGCAGCCATGTAGATGCCTGCTAATGTCATGCATTCAGAAGGAGGAGCCCAGGAGCCCTGCACAGCTGGGCTGGAGGCTGCATTGTTTTTGTAAGGTTTTTGAGAAGATTGTGGTAAATAATTCTTGCCTAATTTGAATAAAAATTCAATGGCAGATGTGATCTAGAAGTATAGACAAACATTAAATAAAAATATTCACTATAGGTTTATAGACTTAAACAATCTTACGGTCATATGTACAAATAAATAACCACATATAATGACAATATTACATTTTAGACTGCACTAAAAAACATCATTTGAGAAGCATCAGGACAAGTATAATCATTTTTTTAAAAGTACAGAGGAGTTGCACTGATTTGTTTTCATGTTATCACATGTATTTATTCATTTATTTACTTTAATTTTTTTATTATTTTATTTTTATATTTTACTTTTTATTATTATTAGTTTTTGTATATTTTGTTTTATTCTATATTTGTGCTTATATAAAGCCCTTTGAGCTGCATTCAGATGTACGAAAGGTGCTATATAACTACATTTATTATTATTATTATTATTATTATTATTATTATTATTATTATTATTAAATAAAATGGTTGGTTTTGTCAATAGGCCTTGTGCTGAGATTTGCTTGCAATATGCATGTCCAGCAAAAGAGGGCAGCAGTGGGCAGGAAAAAAAATAAGGATTTGCCCTGCATTTGTTTTTACCAACTCACTGCCCAATGTAGGTTGTTCAATTTAAAAAATGTTGGAGCTCCAGTTAAAATGATTGAAGTCAGTTTCAAGATTCACTTCCACCTAATAATTTTCTCTGTTCCATATGATTCCAATCATTAAAACACAGGGAAGCAGGTATGGTCACATAAAAAGAATATTAATTAAGTACATAATAAACTGTTTGGATTCCTAGTATGAATAACAAATGACACGGCCTTACTAACATACTGTCTTCATGTACTACAAGGTCTCTGAGTAGCCCTGATATACTGTGTAAACACCGTAAAACTTTAAACACTACCAGTCTGTTTTTGTAATGTCACAAAACCCAGTCCATTTACATATTTCTGCCTATTAATCCTTCATTAGTTTAGCCCCACCCATTTAACAGTGAAGGTGTTTTCTCAGCTTCTTGAATGATTCAAAATATCAGGAGGCCAAACAGAACAGATGTCATTTACATATACTAGTCTTAAAGGCACTGTAACAGAAACAACCTCTTTCATTCTCAGGCATAAAAGAGATACCATGTGAACATAAAATATGCTTGGTTTTTGGTTGACAAACTTACACGAATGTTATAAATGCATATAAGGCCCTTTACGGCTACCACTGAAGTCCTACCAAAGCTGCTTAGAGCTCAGAGGAGATCTTCCAGCATGTTTGTTACAAGAACACCTAAATATTGTCATAGGTCAGTGTACATACTGTTCTAAATATTTACACCTAACTGTATGGAATAGTGCACAGTGGAGCAATTGGTCAGAGTGGAATAAGGCCGGGCTGTTGTGATCATGTGGAGATAAATTGCCAGGCACATTTAAAAAGTCCTCTAACAGAAGGCGAAGGGAAAATAAGATTGTCTGTTTTAGGTCAAAGGCTATTTTTAGACTGTGGTTTTAACCTCCAATTCATGTTAAGGAAATACTCTTTGCTCCTCACTGCTCCTTTGACACACTTCTTCACTTTACCTCATTTCAAGTTACAAAGAACAGTAAAACATTAGCCCACTTTCAGATAAAGTGACTTTCTTTCAGACATTGCCATGATTACGTAAAACTGGGGTTATCATAAAGGAATAAGAAGAAACTAAATACTGTATCTATGCATCAGCCAAAATAGTGCACGATCGGATGTATCTGATGTGACAAAAATTAATGTGTGTTCATTACACAATAAATTTGATTTCATGTTACTGTGAGCAATGTTTTGTACTGATAAGTTGCTTTTGCTTATGACTGCACTGCTGTATTTGACCTTTAATAATAAAATGGTTACATTATAATATGTTTGCTTGTGTGAGTTCATGGAAATGTGTATTATGAGTATCATGCTCATGTGCTCCAGTGGCGCAATCGGTCAGCGCACAATACTTATACAGCAGTTTGTGTGAAGCTATGCTGAGGTTGTGAGTTCGAGCCTCACCTGGAGCAGAAAATTTATGTTTAGTGGTTAGAAGGTTGAAGGTCGCAGGTTCAAGTCCCGGCCCGGGCACTACTGAGGTACCCTTGAGCAAGGTACTGTCCCACTACACTGCTCCCCAAACACTGTTGATAGCTGCCTCCCTTGTGGTGCTTGAATGTGTTCACAATGACAAATAGTCCCTTTCAATCACTTTATTTACAACCTGAGTACAATAATGATATACAGCTGCATATCAAACTGTTATATCTGCCACAGTCATAATTAGTGTTCGTTTTTTTTCAGTTTTTTTGTGTGTGGTGGACAATATCTAGTTCCCCAGTCCACATTAAACTGTATCCCTAGGTGGGGGTGTCCCTTCTTGCTAGTTCCCCCTAAAGTCTGGAAGGCACAAAGCATTTTTTGGGCAATAGCTTGACAAACTTTTTGCCAAAAATTACAAAATTTGTTTGGTAAGTTGGCTTCTTGGAGGCACACTACCTTAGTCATGCCAGATTTCAGAATATTTCATCCATAGGGGGTGCTGCCACTAACACAATTTAATATCTCAAAAATGTCTTAAGCAACAATTTTCATTTTGGTCCCTCAACAGAATAGCCACCAATTACCAATCAAAATTCAGCATTCAGTACATGTCTGTGTGAATAGCCAATTCAACTGAGCTTTTGTAGGAATATTCATAATGGCATACAGATACTACTTACCCAATTTCAGAAATCTGAAACATGTTTTTGGGCAAAGGGGGGTGACGTAAGCAGTCGTTGAACCCTCAATGCAACTCACATATTACCATGATAACATACCAGATATGCCA
>JBBPDA010000039.1:3225622-3241162 GCA_037974385.1 Arnoldichthys spilopterus | reverse complement strand
GAACAGTTTGGTTAGAGGAATAGCATATTTCAGTAAAGTTCAAACATTAATAGGAAGGAATACTTTTGTGAAAAATCTCATTTGCACAACCTTCCCCTTACTCCAAGTTTAACTGATCAGCCAAGACATGTTTTGCTTCTTTAGTTTAGCACTGGAGCTGAAAGACTAACACCAGGCTAACACTAGATGTCAATAGTCACCCAAAACGTTTCTGTAAATACATCCCCAGAACTTCTCTCAACCCATTCAAACCATGTTTCACTCTTCTTTAAGGTATTACAGAGACAGTATAACTTACTATGAGTTAGTACTGTGAGTTGAGTATGGTTTGAGCATGCTATAGAAGTATTTGGAAAAGATCAGGGACACAACCTTGAGTGCCTTTTAGCTCCAACGCTAAAGTAAAGAGGCACGATTAGATCTGGGGGATATGGGAAATTGTACAAATTAAAATTTTTCATTGAGCCATTCCTTCAATAACCATTCTGAGTTGAACAATATGGAATGTGTTGTAATTTACAAATAGTTTAGCTGAGTCTGTATAGATATATGTCGATTTTTTTTTTAGCATATTGGTGGTACTCTGTTTTTTTCCTATCTTGCCCGACTGACAGGTTCATAGCAGTGTCCATACCGCTGAACTATAATCGAAAACATGTTGACCATCGGCAGATCGTTCTGCTTTCTGCCACCTGGCTCCTGGCTTTAGCTGTGGCCTCCCCTGTTATTTTTGGCATAAACAATGTCCCACACAGGGATCCAACAGTGTGTAAGCTGGAGGACAACAACTATGTGGTGTATTCTTCCGTGTGCTCCTTCTTCATTCCCTGCCCCATCATGCTCATGCTGTACTGCGGGATGTTCCATGGCCTCCGCAGGTGGGAAGAGGCCCGCAAGGCCAAGTTGAGGAACAGTATCCAGGCCTGTCGAAAGTTACAGCATGCCGCAGCAGCCTCTTCCCTGCCACCCCTGGCCACATTGCCGCCCTCCCTACCCCGTGTCATTGAGCAGGACTTGGCCCAGTCCAGCATTGATGACCTGGACGATGACATGCATCCAAGCTGTCCTTTGCCACCAGAATACAACAACAGCCCCATTCAAACTGTGGCCTATACAGAGTTTCAGAACGCAGCCCAAAGGAAGAAGAGGGCTAAGATCAATGGCAGGGAGAGGAAAGCAATGAGAGTCTTACCTGTTGTTGTTGGTGAGTGTTTAAATCAAGAATAATTGAAAATATACAAATAATAATGTATCCTAGCATAGTATTACATCATATTATTGTCAGTGTTATAAGAAAAGCTTTTATGTCTGCAATGGCAACACTCAACCATAGCATCATAGGTATATGTCTTTAAATGATAAGACACTGTTAATTCTGAGGCAACATGTTTCCCCTCCATTTGCAAAAGGCCCTTGAATCATTTTCTTTATAGCCAAATATATCTAAATTTTTAATGAGTATTGCTATGGGTGTTTTTGGCAACAGGTATATCTGTCTTATGCTGTGGCATGTGTCAGCTATATCAAATATTTACAAATCAAAAATGCATCCTGACAAATGTGCACATTTCCTCTGTTTTCTTATATCTGAGGCTCAACACATCTAAATGCAGTTTACTGCACTATTACTTCATATATATAATTTGGAAGAAGCTGTGCAATTTTGCTTTAGTACCAATAAATTCTAAAGACACATGAAGATATTTCCATACACTACATCATATCACTGTCATATCAGTATATTGGTATGTTTAATATAAACAAATAAAACCTAAAACCTACAAGAACAAGTAGAATAAACACTGGATCAATACTACTGCCAGTAGCTGGATTAACCCAGAAACCCAGAAGTACTTTTTATCAATTTTTTCAGACCCTCAGCAAACATTGCTCTCCTTGCCCATCTTTTGTTTGAAACATGAAAATAAGATAATAAAAATGAGTGCACCTTCTAAAACACAAGGCAGATTGTAATTGTAACATAACAGCTGAGCCCCATTTGGGAAAACAGTCTATTTCCTTTGAATGAAATACAGAACAGATGTGCTGCTACTAGAACAAATCTGCCTGTATAGATTGTCACGATAGCATTTACTTCACAACAAAGCTGTTACATGAGCTATTGCATTCTGAATGTGCGCACTGGTAAATGACTAACTATAGGCTAAATCTTTAAATCCAATTGCTATGTAATGTTTTCATGGTGTCCTAAGCTGATTTCAGTCCTCATTAGCACATACATGTTAACGGTGATTAAAATTCTTCTACGTCATTGCACAAATTATTGTTGCTGCTTTCAGGAAAGCACTGTAAAGCATTAAGAGGTCTAGATCCTCTTAAACCAAATTTGCGTGGCTTTTTTAACCGTAATGAAAATGTGAAATTTGTTACAGTATTTACTCCCCAGTCCGTGCTGTCTGTGCTACAGACACCATTTGTGAATCTGTTGTTTTTGATGTCTGCAAAACATATTTAACTTTATTCAACTATTCAGCCTACACAGGTTTAGCTCCATCCATTCATACTGGAAGTTATAAAAGGTGTTTTAGCACTACAAAAAACATATTTCATTTTAAGATACTAAGAGAGGTTTGGAAAAGTTAATGTGAAATATACAACTAATTTGGACTTCAACTTATTAGTGTGCCTTGGCAAAAAACAATACAAGACATGTTGGATGGGGCCCTTTAAGTTGTAAGCCCTTTCTAGAAATTAAGTTGGATGTGTGGTAGTGGGTTCTTGTGACACTTAATAGGACACTTAATGGGATAAGCACTTTCTAGGGGTGCAACAGTACACAGAAGTCACAGTTTGCTTCACACTTAGTTTTAGACATCATGGTTTGATACAAGTTTGGTACCATGGGAAGGAAATAAGAAAGACTAATTTCTGGAAAAATTGGGGCTTTTTATAAAATGCAAAAAAAACTAGGGTTAGGGTTAGGGTAAAAAAGGGTTAAAATCTATGATTTGTTAATTCTCCTGAACCTTTATTTAACTGACAAAAGTAGAAAGAAAGGATTTAAGATGGCCAGTGAAGTGTTTTCACTGACCATCTTAAATGTATTTTGTAAATAAACAAATTTAGAATTTGATTTCTTGCAGCACACTCAAAAAGATGCTGGGACTGTGTTATATCACTTTTCCTTTTAATTTCCCTTCAACAGTTTGGGAACTGAGGAAACTAATTGTTGCAGTTTTGCAGATGGAACATTTGCCCATTCTTGCTTAATACAAGCTGTTCATCAATCGGAGGTTGATGAGATTCTTCTCTTCATAATGTGGCATACATTTTAAATAGGAGGCAGATCTGGACTGCTGTCACTCTGTGTCTATGAAGCCATGCTGTTGTAGCACGGGCATGGATAATGCCTTTTATAAGTTATTGTACTTTTGTCAGTTAAATAAATGCACAAGTGATTTTTGTAACCCTAAATGCAAAAAGATAGGCTTCTTTTTATTTGAACGTACACTCTTGCATTGATCATGATATAATCATTTGATTGGGATATGCTGTAAAAATCAGGATATGTCAGTTTAAAATATTTTAAGCATATTCTGAAATTTAAGAAATATTCAATTTTACTATATAGTTAAATATATGTATAAAGCTATCAGGTCTTATTTCCTTATAGTATATATGTAGTTGTGAAGGGGCCCTTTTTCAAAACACAGAATGTTGTGATTCATTTACTTCACATCTAAGCCTTGAAGAATATTTTCAAAAAGCACATTACATGTTCTCATCCATAGTTCAACTCTGCCAGTGGATATTTATAGAAATCCCATCTTCATTTTTTGAATAATTTAGGATGCCATAGATAAAGCACATTCATAAATCGTCTACATTTAGGCAGTTTATTCAGTCAGTTAATGGTTTTTATTACATTATTTGTATTGGCACTCTAACATCAATTTCACAACAGCCCTATAGACCAGGGTTACATAATGCAGAATTATTTAACTGTGACGCCAATGGCCTTACTGAATTATCCAAAGCTTTTTGTGCAAACTAGCCACCTTGCTATAATTCTGTGTAATACTTAGTCTCAGCTATCTCATCTTTTCTAAGAAGGGGAGGAGGTGCACACTTCTATCAGAGCGTGCTGCTGTATTTCAGATTGGGTCCTTATTGGAAAAACACAGCAATTTCCTCAACTGCTAAATAAAATATTTTATGTGTAATTAAAGTGCTTAGTATGTAGTTCTTACGGGCCAAAATGTCCACTGTACACTTGTAACTAAACATACTGTCTGAACTTAGCAGTGCTCCTGGATCTTCTTGCATGTTTCAACCTAATCTGCAGTGTACAGTTTATTACTGGGCAATGATTTGTGTTGTTCTTTTTATTTAGTAAAACAGAAAATCTGTTAACTGTAAAAACCACTGTGTACTGACTTTTACATTATAATCCAAAAAGTTTGTAGACACTAGCTCATCCAACATTTCTTCTAAAATTAAGGGTATAATTTTATAATTTTAGGGTATAAATTTGCCCCCTCCCCCTTGCTGGATTTGATTGCATTCAGCTTCAAGAGCATGAGGTCAGGTACTGATGATGTCAAGCAGTCCAACTCATCCCAGTGATATTGGAAAGAGCTCAGTCTTTCCAGAGAATGCAGGACTCCCAAAGTCCAATGCCCAGGGCTTTTTGTCCTTAAAGCTGATGCCTGGCATTAAGCTGGGTGACTTTCTCCAGAGCAGCCCATTGCATTTGCAGTGCCTTTCTAAGGAGATTGTATGAGGTGTGTGTGTGTGTGTGTGTGTGTGTGTGTGTGTGATTACACTGTGTCAGTAGGCCTGTCATGGTAACTATTATTGTGGGACGATACATTGTTCCAGAAAAGATTGCTGTAAACAACATTATTGTCATTTTAAGGTCATTTCAGGCCTCTTATATAATGTGTACTTTTTAGTCTTTGAATGTTTGTTTTTGGTCTTTGAGTTTTCTTAAACTATCACTTGTCTTTTTAATTTTTAAATTTCGGTTTTTAAGTTTTAAGTTTTTTACATTTAAACACACAAAATACACAGACAGCAGCATGCCTGGCTAAAACGCTGGTGGTTGCAACAGGCATAAACATTCATTCTTACATAAACAAACATATGTAAAAAAAATTGCCAATATTGACAGAAAAATATCTTGTATCATGTACATATACTGTGTGATGAGAGCACCTTAAAAAAAGCTAAATTCACTATTTGAAAGAGGTGTCTGGAGAACTTTGTACATGTAGTGTATTATGTGTTGTGATTGGCTGAAGCCATTGGCTTTTTTCATAAGTGTTTTCTGTTCTTATAGTAAGGATGGGGAAATGAGAGTAATTGTCTGTGATTATCAACTGAGATTAGGTCAAGTAACTTTTAATGGAAGTAGTAAACATTAAACTGAGCTCCTTCCCGTGACTGCAGGTGCTTTCCTCTTCTGCTGGACTCCATTCTTCGTGGTTCACACAACACGGGCCCTGTGTGAGTCATGTGACATTTCCCCCCACTTAATGAGCACAGTGACTTGGCTGGGTTACGTGAACAGTGCGCTGAACCCTATCATCTACACGGTCTTCAACACAGAGTTTCGCAGGTTCTTCCGCAAGTTTCTACGCAGCTGCTGCTGACACCCACGAAGCTCGGTGAAAACACGATGCCATAAATGATCCTGAAGAATGAGCATATAGTATATGTTGATATATAGCATATAAAACATACACGGACATAAGTGTAACTATGTTGTTTTACTTACACTTATTTTACTATTGCCAATACTGTATATGCCTGTGACAGCAAAATGTATGTTTGGCAATTGATTGTGCCTAGGATATACTACGTCCACGTTTTATGTGGAGAATATTTTAAGTAAAGATGATGTATACTCACTCAGTGATGCTTATGATGCACTTGATACATTTTGTTTTAAGGCACTCCATATTTAAAATGGTGTGTTTGAGAATGCAGTTCATTAAGCATTGTAAGAGCTGCAACACTTCAGCTGATATTTTCTGATATGACAGTATTGTTTTCCTGCCTTGCTCAGCGTGGATATATTATAGGGGTGGATGATATGGCAAAAATATCACAATATGTCAATATATGTTCATGATGCACAGTTTTTTACAGTGTTTTTTTCTTACATCTGATAAGTTGAATATCAAAAACTTAAGTACAAATGATTTTTCATTCAATATTTTACATGCTGCACCAAATCCAGTTAAGCAGGCTCAATTATGCTCTTCTTGTCGTGAAGCATGTAGTTGGTCAGATTTCAAGAAGTACTGACCATATCCATGATTTGCTCAGAGAAGCATACAGAGACATATTGTGGCATAATTTATCTTAAAAACGAAAAATATTGTCATATTGCTCAACCCTACAATATAATCATTTTAAAATGCTTTGCTTCACAAAATGGTCAGATGATACAACAGAATAAGTGCTACAGTATATTACTGAACATTTATTAGACCGAAATCTTCCATTTGCATTAGTGACTATAGGTCTATGGCAAAAGCGATTCCCTAAAGCCCTTAGAGGCTGGTTTCCCAAACAGGAGTTAAGCCTGTTTCATTTCAGTGGAAAATCTCCATTTGAAATGGTGTGTAGTCCAGGACTAGGCTTAATCCCTGTCTGGGAAACCAGCTCTTAAGATTATTGTTCCTTTATTGACCTTAAGATTTATTATCCACTAAGTATCATGAACTGTTCAATAACTACTATGCAATAGTTTAGTTCTGAGAGTGAGAAATCTCACTGACGTCTCTAGACAGTTGTTAAATTTAGATGCACAGCATATGCACATATGTTTGAAATATCTGAAATTTTGTGAAGGTATTTCGTGAAACTGCATGAGCCAAAAGAAAAATAGAATTGAATTTTTAAGCTTCAACTTTCGCCATTTTAAAACTGCAGAATCTCATACTGAGATGTGAGAGAGCTCCTGGTGGAATAAAAAGAATATCTGTGATTGGGGTAGACTGCAATTCTCTTTAATCAGCAAGGCAATAAAATGAAAAGTCTCAGTAACTTAATGAGGTTTGAAATTGGGGCTCTTGTAGCACAGGAGAAGGCTAAACATATATTATGATGAAGGCACTAGAACATCTGAAACTGTCTAATTAACTACCCTCAAATCCCCAAAAGATTTTTTTTACCAGTTTTTAAGTCTTGATAGATTCCCTTTGGAATACATTAGATGACACACCATATTCTCATCTGTGTGCTTTGCAAGAGTCAGTAAAGGAGTGGGCACCTGTGCAGAAGCCCCACTTTTTTTTCTTGTTGAATAATAGATAAAATGTCTGCATGATCAAGTGAACCCCTGCCAGCCTGCCAAACCGAGGCATTTCTGGGAGAATCAGGAAGAAAATGTAACCTTGAGCCTTGTTTCATGGTTCTCTGCAAAGTAAGGGGCTAGCTCTGACCTTAAGAGACACAAACCAAAAACAGATCCTATATATTATTCTTTATGCCTGAAAAGTGCATGTTCACTTGATTTGTTAAATCACATTATGCCAAGGGTGCACAGCTCAGGTTCTGGAGGGCTGTTTTACAGCAGTGTGGTAATCCCCCTTCTCAAGCACACCTGCTAAACCTGGTCATTAACAGATGAGTTGAGTCAGCTGTGTTTGAGCAGGGAAAATACCAAACTGTGCCTGACACAGGCCCTCCAGGAGTTGTGCATTCCTGCATTATGAGTTTTCATTCTAAATGAAGCCTGATTTACAGATATGATGCAGCACTTTTATAGGAAAGCTTTATACTTTCAAAGATGCTATATTTTGCTAAATAAATATGGCATTTCAACAACTATGCTGTGCTGTGTAGATGTCTCAACATAGCAGCTTGGTGAAGATGTGTATCGTACTTCACATTACTACTGTAAAAACAGGTTTAAAGATACACTTTGTGAAGTATAACAGTATGGGGATCCACCAACTAAATTATTACAAAGCTGCATAAATCAGCTGAACCTGGAACAATTAGCATTGCTGATCTACAGTACAAAGCAAAAGACTGTCCTTTTGTTTGTTTAATTTGCAATCAAATTGGCCATTAAGTGCAAGTTTTTTTTTAAAAACCTCGAAAACAAATTCAACAGAAAATCTTACAAAAACCTCCAAAACTAAGTACAATATCAATGCTCTGAGTTTAATTTGCCCACTCTTTACTTTAGTGCATCCTACTGCCCCTTTCATTCTTCCACCCTTCCAATCTTAAACCTAACCAGTTACAGCTCTGTCTTCCCAACTAAAGCCCTCACTGGCATTATGTTCCCCTACAAAGATAAACACATTCATATAAGCAACTCCCCCCACACACCTCAGCTGCCTCATACTTGTCCATGTCATGTGCATCCAAAATGGCTAAAGGAGAGATTTCTGAGAAGATTAGACATAAGATCATCTGTTTTCATAAGAAAGAGGAAAGTCAGAGTAAAATAACTGACACTGGTGTTCAAGAAATAAATTAAAAGACCTATAATAACTAGAGCTCATGCAAGTCCTGGTATACCACCAAAATGCCAGAGCTCCACTATTGCTTCAGGTCTGAAAAAATCTGCAGGTGTTTCAGTACATCCTTAGTATGATTAGTAGTTGATCTAGAACATTAAAACCAGACATCTGAGATGTGGAAGAAGGTTTTCTGGAATGAAAAGTCTTTTGTAGTTTGGATGAACTTTGATGCTGAGATGTATAAAATATAACTCCTAAGGCTGAACTTTGGAGATGTTTACAAGAAGCATGGAAAATATATCTGCAGACAGCAGAAAAACTGAAAACCTTATCACTTAGGAGAAAAAAATGGAAGTTGTAATAAAAGCAAACAGTGGACACAATGAATGCAGAAATATTTGAAATTAGATTTAATTGTTGTGGTGTCTGTGCAACTTCCTGCTTTTTTGCATTACTGAAAATTATTTACTGATAATTTTGACTGGAAAGTAAATAAAAGAGTGGTTTCTGAGATTTGCACTGTACTATATACAGTATTACTGTCATTTTTCAGTCCATATCAGTGCAAATTGTCAGCTTGATTTAGATTGATGGCAAACCAAAGATGGCCATTCCATAAAACAACGTGAACATATGGAGCTATTTCCATCAGTAAATCCATCTGAATGGAACTGCCTCATGATTATCTTTTGTCTGCATTATACATTACATCAAAATGACTTTTTTTCACACACACACACACACACACACACACACACACACACACATATGTATATATAACATCTGACTTCATATAAGTCTTAAAACCTGTGCATTTTTTTTTACCTCAGGTCAATTAATTATTTGCAAATTCTTTTAATCAAAATCAGGTTTTTTTATACAGCGATTTGGGTCATGAAGTGTTGCTAAATTTTTTAACAGCTTGTCACATAAGGGATCTTACTCCTGAAGATTCTAAAGGTTATTATATGCTGTTAACGTCATAGCACGCGTTTATACCGTTAAAATTGTGAAGCTTCCAGAAGTGACACAGACAAAATAAACTAGACACTTCGTCTCTGTAAAGGAATGTAATGAGTTATTATGTCCTGTGGGAATGTTAGAATGACACAAACAAGGATGTAGACAATGAATTGTCTGAGTTCAACAGAATGTCTTCACTCTGTATAGACATCTCAACAGAATAGTGAGCTGTTGGATTTTTTTTTTCTTTGATGAGAAAAGACTAGCAAGAAGCACTTTCATTACCCTGCACAAATCAGTGAATGGAGCTTTTCTTGAAGCTGACAGACATAGTGCCCCTGACATCGTGCACCATTTTCCCCCGAATCTGGCCTTGTCAAGATAGTAGCAACAATGGGGCTCTATCAGACAAGCACCAGTACATATTCCTCTCTGTGTCCTAAAGTGTGTCATGTTGGGAAGAAGGACAAGAACGTTAGTTGAGCAAAGAATGAAAGTTTTATAATTGTCAAAGTGTGTGTGTGGGGGGGGGGGCTTTTTTCCCCATATATGAAAAAAATTAAACAAATATTTTATACAGAAATACAGATTTCTCATTAAATTTCAGTATGCTTAATAAATCATTAGGTTTAAATTTCTACACTGAAAACAATTCAAATGATTCTTAAGTTGAAGAAGTCTGAAACAAGTTTGAAACTGCAGGTGCCTTAGGACCATGGTTCTCAAAGTGGGGTTTGAGGGCCACTGGGGATGTGTGACGTATAGCCAATGGCTCCTCTTTAACGCATTGTTTTTTAAATGATGGACCTAGTTATTAGGACATTGCCCTTGTGACCTGAAGGTCACATTTTGTTGTGGTGCTTGAGTGTGTTCACAATGACAAATAGTCACTTTCACTTCACTTCATATAAAAAAAACACCCCAAAAAAGACCTTATCTTTCTGAGCTAGTAGTCTGAAAACTTCAACATAAGCCAATATCCTTTACTCATCATTGCCTAACACCTGACACACAAAAATACCACAGCATTTTGTTTTTCTAAGGTTTGATTATATTTACAGACAAAAAAGCCTCAGGCAGTGTCGCATTAAAAATTTACCTTCAGTTGGTTTTATTTAGGGCATGGGTGGTACAGTGGTTAGCGCTGTCACCTCACAGCGAGAAGGGTTCGATTCCCGGGTCGGCCACGGGTGCCATTCTGTGTGGAGTTTGCAAGCTCTCCCTGTGTGGCTCCCACTGTCCAAAGGCTTGCCCATAGGTGTGAATATGTGTATGAATAGTTGTCTGTCTATGTGTTGGCCTCCTGTCCTGGGTGAACCCCGCCTTAGGCTTGCAGTCAGCTGAGATTGGCTCCAGCTTCCCCACGAACCGGAAACGGAAGAAGTGGTTTAGAAAATGGATGGATGGATGGTTTTATTCAACTGTTCACAATCTGCAATAAAGGAACCAGTGTTTTGTCTTTTAAATATTGACAATATTTATATGCTTAGAAAAGAATCTTTGACAAAGTTGATCATAGTAACTATAAAATAGCCATATCGCACACCCCTTAAATTCTGACATACTAAAAAAAAAAGGCCTTAGTCGTTTGCTTATTGTAACAACACAAAGTGCACTCAGCACAAGAGACTAGGGCACATTACAAGAAAAAAAGTGATAAATGCATCCCTGTTGCACTCCATGCGCCTCATCATGTCACTTTATTACACTGCTTAGCTCCATCTAGTGACAGAAGTAGCTCATGGTAGTTTATTTTGGTTTTTAGGCCAGTCCTCAACGTTTTACTGCTGTCCAGGTTATTTTCTTAGTCTAACCTAAATATGGGCACAGAATATGACATGGAAACAAGGAACAAGAAAACCACATGAGAACATTTCAGTCCTTTAATATTGAAGCAATGTTTAAAAGGAAACAAAATGAGAAGAACATGTTGTTCAAACTGTTTTTGGCTCAGTTGCGAACTGTTATGGGAAAAGGGCTGCATGGGGTGTATGGGGTGTTCCACCAATAGGATACCTTTTGCTGTCTGTGAACAGAATTTTTAAAGATGCATATTGTAGATGGACTGCAATCTGTAATTGAGGAACGATAAAGGGGTGCGGACCTGATAAAATAGACAAGGTTAAATACACGTTAGGTGTACGTAATAAAAATGGCATGTAGATGTATATTGATTTTTTTTTTATTGTATATTATTAATATTTAGTTAAATATTTTATGCCCTTTAATTGTGAAAATATTAGTAGTAATAAGTTTTATATACAACTGTAAGTAAAGGTTCAATGGTCCCTCTTCAGTCTAAAGAGTTTAAAAAATAGAATGATATTCTTATGCCTAAATACAGTGCTTTCCTCTCTTCAGACATTGTGCTTCTCTTTTCTACCAAAACGTTATGATAGTCTCATCTATACACAAAACATTTTTCTAATAGCTTTCTAGCTGTCCATGCTGAAATATAGAACATTTCCCAAATTTCAAGCACCACTATGTTCTTATGCAAGTTTGTCTTAATCTTATATTTTAAACTATTTATATTTTGTATTTTCCAGGATTTTTAGTTTTAGTTTTTTGAAGATTTTGTTTTTAGCCCCTGTTTACCTATGTACAATGATCAAACCACAGATCAGATCTCATTCTTTTAGAGCATCCTGCCTAACCTAACTTTTTGTGTAAGGATTTACATAAGCTCAGGTAAAACGTTTACTGGTGTGACAGGTTTTCTTAATAGACTACAAACTACCCATGTATGTCGCTAGGAATAAGTGCATTTGCCAAATGCTGTAAATGTAAATGAAGTAGTTTAGGTTGATTTTGATGTATGTATTGAATTTTTGTCTTCTTATAATATCAGACCTCTTCTTCAGTTTCCTCACTGGCCGTGCGGCATTAGCTTCCAGGATTTCTTCCAGGATCTATTAAAATTCTTTTTTCACCTCTGTCCTCACTGTCCTTCATATGCCATTGGCAGCCCCAAAACTCCAAAGCACAATAGATTGTTTCTCATGCATAACATTTTTCAGAGTTATTTTTATTGAAATGCTTGAGCTACTTTTCTTCAAACATACAGTTGCATGTGACTGTAGCCAGAGTGTTTAATTTTTAAAAATGTTTGCTGCAGGGAAAGTAGGTTTTGGTAATCTGATTGCACAATGTTGAGCATAACTTAAGCAAAAACGTGAATTAATATTTTCACCATTAAAGGGCAAAACAGCATCAACCAAGCTGTATAAAATGAGACAACATTGATAAACAAATATGCATATTTTCGTATTTATGTATGCATTTTTTAAGGTGTACGGTGGAATGTCTTGTAACCCATTCAAGACATCACACAGTTTTCAGTGAGCCTGCCCAAGTTACAGCACAAGAATTCATAAAGGCTGTAGAGAGGACTTACCAGGGTATCAGATGCTATAGCATAATTTGTCCAGTTGGCTAGTTGTGCATTAAGAATTCCCTAATAACCTAGTGACTGGGAAACAGCCACTACAGCAACAAAAGAAGCCTAAAACACGGAGTTCTACCTCTGAGGGCTGTGTTCATTACAGTCTTCCTAGTGTAGTGCAGTCCCCCGGCGACATACTGCCCATTACAGTGCCCTGAGTGCGGAGTCCTGCCTTGACTGAGCACATCACAGAACAGTGCACCAAATGACTCCAAGGACACAAGAAATGACGCTCATCTTTCATGTCTCGCCCCTCATTCCTCTCTCTTCTTTGAAGCCTGTAGAAGAAATGGAAATCACTGTATACTCTCTGATGTGACCCTCTGATTTTCTCCCTTTTTTGACTATGAGAACAAAGATGTTTTGCAGCCTCTACAATCTCACAAGGATTCCCCCTGATTCTACAGAGCACAGTGGGCTAAATTACCTACCAGTGTAGTGCTTCGCATTTTCTGCTGTTTTATTCCAATTGAGGTCACTACAACAAATGTAATATGCCTTGTAATTGTAAAGTGTTAAGAGAAATGCCCAAAATGTTTAAAAAGTAACATTAAAATGTATTAGTAATGTTTGCCAAAATGCAATAAAAAAAATCTGCGATGCGTTGATTTATGTGAACCTTAAATTAACTGACAAAATTACAATGAAAGATTTTTTAGTTTTACTAACCAACTTAATTGTATTTTGTAAGTACAAAAATTTGATGGCTGCAACACTCAACAAAAGTTGGGGCAGAGTTCAAATGAGATTGAAAAGTGTAAACAATATTCAAGTAACACCACTTTAAAGGCTCTGTGTTAAGCTGGGTAATTCATAGCAGGTAAAGTTTCACGATTAGGTACAAAAGTACCATCAAAGACTCAGTCTTTGCAAGCAAGGATGGGTCGTGGCTCAACCCTTGGTGCCAAACTTCGTAAGAGAATTGTTAGTCACATCAAAAGGAACATTTCTTTATGCAAGATTGCAGAGAATGTAGGTCTTTCAGCATCTAGAGTACATAATATTGTGAAAAGATTCAGAGAATTCAGAGACATCACAGTGCGTAAAGAGCAGGGTTGGAAACCACTGCTGAATGCATATGCTCTTTGGCATGGGTGAGTTGCATGTATGCGCTGGGGCATATATTAGATTTCTAGAGACATACCTGTATGTTGCCATCAAGGCAATGTCTCTTCATGGAACTTCTATGCTTATTTCAGCAGGGCAATGCCAAACCACATTTTGCACAACAGCATGGCTTCTTAGACACAAAGTGTGTTTGCATGACTGGCCTACTGCCATTCCAGGTCTGTCTCCTATTAAAAATGTATGGCGCATCTTGAAGAGGAGAATCAGACAGAGGTGACCACGGCCTGTTGAGCAGCTACAGTCTTATATCAAGAAAGAATGAGCAATATTTACAAATCACAAAACTACTACAATTAGCCTCCTCAGTTCCAAAAATGACTTAAAAGTGTCATTAAAAGAAAAGGATAATACAATTAAGTTGGTCAGTAAAACTATTACAAATATTTTCTTTGTATTTTATAACTAAAGGTTCACATGAATTAACATATCACATTTTTTTTTTATTGCATTTAGGAAAATATTCCAACTTTCTAAAAAAATGTTTTTTATACAGTCTTTCGATTAATTTAATAACAGGTCTAGTGTTCAAGGAATTAAGCTCAAAATAAAAACTTATAAAGAATATACGTTTCTCAGAACATCAATAGATATAATCTTTAGACTAAACTTAACTAACCTTTTCAGATTTAGCAGCCATAAGTTCCTCCAGTTCAGACATCCAGCCGATAGTCTCTGCTAGCTTCCTCACCCCACTCACCACATCACCCAGCTCTGCCACATCATTGTGTCGTGGAGACCCCCAGGCGAAGGGCCCCACTAGATCACGGTTTATTAGGAGACGAGGCACAGAACCTCTTACAGCTCCGGACAAGCTGGCAAAGGGCTCTACCTAGAGACAAAAAGATTCCAGCAAAAAAGAACTGACTCAAGAGTGACATCTGTTGGTGGAACTCACTAATGACATTTCTACTTATGGATTCTGGGTTAGTAAGACTTTTAGACCTAAGCTGATGAAATGCCAGATTTGTTGTTGTTCTCATAATTTCCTTAAATTGATCAGGAATTTAGTTGATCTTACATTGGCATAAAAGAGCAGCAACTTACAGGACATTCTCATATGTATAAAATGACAGATTACCAAAAATGTTTTTCCTCTTACCCCAAATGTAGCCAGTCAAGACATGTCTGGGGACTAAAATTAGCTTCTAAACTTCTGCACTGGAGCCATCAGGTTAAAGTAGCTTTACTTGAGGTTTGCAAACTGCCAGCCTAAACCTTATGCATTCAACTGTTTTTAATGACTTGCTTATGTCATTTCTGATATGTAAGCCATATACCATATCATGTCTCTAAAAATGGAAAAACAATAGAAAAAAAGATTCCAGATTGTAGCATTTATTCTTTTTGTGTGTGACTTTGCACAATGGTAATTGCATATGCACAGGTTATAATGGACCATTTCCCAACAGGACATTAATTAGGCATTAATTGTAAGCTACATTACCACTGCACTGTACGTTGTCTTGTTTTGTCTTGTCTTGTATTCTTGTCCAGTTTTAGTCTTAGTGTAGTTGTTAAGTTTAGTTTAAATCTAGTAGTATTAATCTTGTGTTCTGT
>JBBPDA010000039.1:3202609-3225522 GCA_037974385.1 Arnoldichthys spilopterus | reverse complement strand
AGGAACGTTGTTTCGTTTTTACTGTGTACTGTGTATACTGTGAAAATGACAATAAACCTACTACTACTACTACTACATTAGCCTTACAAAGCCAGTGAAAAACAAATAAAAATAAACCTGGTACATTAGAAACAGGGGTTAGGAGAGGATTGTACTATAGATTGTATTTTTGCTAAACTTTCACTTTAAAAGCACTCCAGCTCAGTTGAGAAAAAATCCATAAGTTCCAAGAGATAAGGAGACTCATCATACCTTGGATTCTGTGAAAATTATACAGTGCAAATAAGGTGTACAGAAAAAAACATTTCAGACAGCTTTTTTGAGTGACTCAATTTATGGATGCTGGAGTTCACCCAACTCAAACCGCATCTCTGTTAGGTAAATAATATAGAATGTATTTTGGGCCATTGAGCCCAGTTATGGATGACTGTAGCATTGTTGGGAACTGAACTTGCAACCACCTGCTGTGGTCCTAAAAGTAAATAAAAAGATGGCGCTTATCGAGTTGTCATTTATTTATGAGGAACACGATCCAATATTGCATAACTTTGAGTTGCAAAAGTATGTGAACCTCTAGCATTAGCAGTTAGTGTCAGATGTTTGTTATCCCATTGACTGAAATAAGATACAGGTGGGCATCCTGCTTTATTCTTTAAAAAAATACTATTCCCATCTTCCAAGCATGTTTTGACAAGACGTTTCTGGGGACCTCAGAAAAAGTGTTGATAATGTTGGAAAATGTTATAAAAGTATTTCTAAAGAGTTTGAACTCCTCCAATCCACAAAGAATGTTTACAAATGCAAGAAAATTCAACACCATTGTTACCCTCTCCAGGAGTGTTTGAACAACAAACATTAGATCAAGAACAAGGAGTTTGATAGTCCATAGGGTAACAAAGGAATCCAAGCTAACTTTTAAGCAACTAAAGGCCTCTCTTACATTGACTAATATAAATGTTTATAAGACCACCATAAGAAAAACTGGCCAACAATGGTGTGCTTGGCAGAGTTGAAAGGAGAAAGCCACTTTTTCTGCCCTCTACAGTTTGCTAAAGATTACATGGGCAAGCCAGGAGGCTACTGGAAAATATTTTGTGAATGGAATAACTTTTTTGGTTAAGCAAGAAGCTCAGTTTTAGGGGGGAAAAAAGCACTATATTCCAGCATAAGGACGGTATTGCACTTGTGAAACATGCAAGTTGATCAGCTGATGCTGTTCTGCAAATAGGAAAAGGTTAGAATTCACCCAAGATAATGTTCATGACTTCTCAACAGTTATAGGACTGTGAGCAGTTATAGCCTAGTGGTTAGGGACTTGTCCAAGTGCTTGGAGGGTCACAGGTTCAAGTCCTGGCCTGGGTACCACTGAGGTACCCTTAAGTAAGGTACTGTCCTGCTACACTACGTCCTGAGAGCTGTTGATAGCTACCTGCTGCTCCATGTGTGGATGGGTTAAATACAAAGGTCACATTTTGTTGTGGTGCACTTTGTGTGTTCAGTGATAAATAGGCACTTCTACTTAAAATGTTTAGATGTAGTTATTGCTGCACAAGGAGGTCACACCAAAAATTTAACAAGGTTAACTTACTTTTCCTCAGTAAATAAATAGGGAAATATAATATTTTCTCATGTGTTTAATAGGGTTCTCTTTTAGAACTTAAAATTTAAAGATGGTTTTGGTGATATAGACAATTCTAAACAGTTCCCAACTTTTTAGCACCACTGGAAGCAGTTTGACTTGGGTGAAATGAAGTGTTCTAAAAAATAAAAATAAAAAAAATAACACCTTATAAATAAACACTTATAATTCACTTATTTATAATTTTAACTTGATTAAATTAAAAAAAGAATGATATAGTGTTTTCTACTTTACATGACTGCATTAGGCTTCTCTCACCTCTAAAGATGTTCCCATTACAATTAGCAAGTCTGCTATTGGGAAGTCTGTGAGGTATAAGAAAAAGTGCTGAGGCAGCTCTTCACCAAAGAACACGATGTCAGGCTTAATTATTCCTTTACAGTGAGGGCAATTAGGCACCGTTCCTGCCATTATATCATTCTAGGATGGAGGGAAAAAAAAAAATCAAGCAATAAGCCTTCGATCTCCTCAAACAGCATGATTCAGCATGAAATATTCATCCCTAGCTAATTTCTTTTTTATCACATGATCACACTTTGCTGATGTGCAGCTATTGACATTTACATGCAGTTCTTCTCCCTTGAAGTCTGTACGGCAAACTGTGCAGGTGGCTGTAGCAAATGTTCCGTGTGCCTCCACCAGCATCTTAGGTGGAATACCTGCCACTTGAGTAATAATATACAATTGCAGTTAAGGACTAAAACAGGCACTGTATGGACCATATATTTATTTGCACTAGTTCTAATGAGGTAATAAAGTCGATACTCACTTCGCTCCAGTCCATCAATGTTTTGAGTATACATCCGGAGTAGCTGACCCTTGTCATGAAGGAGCCGGATGAAGTAGTGTGTCAGATTTGGCTGGTAATTACCAGGATACAACTCCTTTGCCAAGGCAAAGAACGGCTTAGGGTTGTGGTGGAAATAGTTAATTTCAAATATAGCCTCAGCATAGGGTAGATCATACTGTTGGAGGTTGTCATAAAGCCCACTTCCAGGAGATCTGTCAGAGAACAGAGTACAGGTAAGGGATATAGAAATAAAAATCACCCAAAGCCCCAAAAATGTTCATTAAGAAAGCATTATCTACCTGAAATCTGGAATTCCACTCGGTGTACTGATTCCTGCTCCAGCCATCACAATGATTCTTTTGTAGTCTTTTTCTCGGATGCTTTTTGCAATGTCCTCTAAAGTCTGCTTCTGGGCACTCTCATGGCCTCCACCAAAAATCCCTTGGTCTCCACAGCATTTGTAAAAAGTTCTCCTACTTTGGGAACAACAACAGTTTTAAGATGTGGTACCAAACAGCAGAGAAGAAAGTTTTACTTACTGACAGCCACAAAATGGACCCACAGCTTTGAGGGGAGAAGTGTAGAGATCGACTGACCGGTACATGTCCTTGACAGACCTGTGTAGTTTTAAGTTTGTAGTTAGTTGTAGACCATTTCTTCAGCATAACAAGTGGAACATACTGAGTAGCTCATTAAGCTGACACATGCACTGATCAGCCATAGCATAATGACCACTGACAGGTAAAGTGATTAACATTGACTGGCTAGTTATTTCATCACAATGGCACCTGTCAGGAAGGGTTGGGATGTATTAGGCAGCAAGTGAACAGTCAGTCCTGGAAGTTGGTGTGCTGGAAGCAGGGAAATGGTTGAGTGTAAGGATCTGAGCCACTTTGTCAAGGGTCTTATTGTGATGCAGTAGTTAGTGCCTACCAAAAGTGGTCCAAAGAAGGAAAACTGGTGAATCAGCAACAGGGTCATGGGCACCCAAAGCTCACTGATGCATGTGTGAAGTGGGCAAGGCTGTCTGCTCTGATCCCACAGAAGAGCTAATGTGGTTTAAAAAGTGCTGCTGACTCGGATAGAAAGGGGTCAGAACACACAGTGCACCACAGTCAGTGCTGTTCCAGCTGAATGAGGGGGATCTATTGAGTATTAGGCAGGTGGTGTTAATGCTATGGCTGATCGATGTATATTTAAGTATTACAAATAACGAACCAGAAATAACACAAAATTGAAACAAATCCTGGCACAGTCACTGGTTTAAAAGAGTAAAAGAGTTCAAAAGTCTACCACTGCCAGTACATAAAGAGTCACCTCTTCCCTGAAGTAACGTTACTCCTCTCTTACTTCTGGTATTTAATGTAAAGCAACGCCTCGTTAAAATCAGCAGGGACGTCATGTTGACTGACAAATCGGTAAATGTTAGGTGGTATGATCTGAAGTTCACTCAGAGCATTAAAACCACAAATAAATTCCACTAATTTTACAAGCAGGTGTAAACAATAACAAAATGCCATGCAGCTTCCATCTCAGGGTTGGAGTTCATTCACTGACGCGCAGGGACGTAATACCATAATGCACTGAAAATAGCAGTCAAAACGGTTTAGGCGACAATCACGCAGGATTATTCAGTTATATTTCAATATGTTTTAAGTGAAATTGTTATCATCGTTATGCATATGTGTATAAATCATGCATATAAAGAATATTCAACTCAAGCTACTTATTGTATGTGTCAAGGAATCATTATATTCTACAATTTTAGTGCGCTATCTTAATAATACTTACGGTAGAGAGGCACTGCTAGTCATATTTTAGCAAAAAGCAAAATATCCAATAATCGTTTTTAAAAATGTCGGAGGTATTAATACATTTAATGTTTTTCCTGCACTGCAGTGATTGAGGAGATAAAAATAAAACGCATTTTATTATCGACTTCTCCGACGTTTAACTCGACCCAAATTGAGGCAAGGGACTTTTATTATAGAATTTAAGCTACAGGGCACCGTGTCAGTAGGAAGTTACTGGAGTTGGATTGCAGATTCACTGTTAGGGAAGAAAAGTAGCCAGGGCTGGTGTGTTCATTCATTATTTTTCTCCAGCTGTAGTGTTTAACAGAGGACCTGTTCAGTATGAAAGATGTATCTGGATATCTGTCTCTTCAGCAGAGCAAAAGTGCCACTCCTGCGATGGCGGCTCAGTGGCATGCGTTTGAAGAGCTCTACAGTAAAAAGTGAGTTGTGTCATGCTGCTAAGTGGCTAACATGAGTCAAACACACAAATAAGTTAGATTTATATTAGGTCTGGATAGTGTGTGTTGTTCTTGGTCAATAATGTTTTTTATGAACGTGCTCTAATTTTATCTTATACTATCCAATGCTTACTAATAATTAATAATAATAATAAAATCAATATTATAAAAATAATAACACATAAAAAGAATAATGCTATTATTATTATTATTATTATTATTATTATTATTATTATTATTATACATAGTGATCAGGTTTTCCGTTTCAGTTCAAGTTTGTACAGCATGAGTGACGTTGACTGTTGCTGGTATTTTTTAATTCTCAGGTTGTGGCATCAGCTAACTCTAAAGTTGACTGAGTTTGTCAAAGACCCCTGTTTCCAAACTGGTGATGGTCTTATACAGGTGGTTTTTTTTTTCTTTTAATTTAACAGCTTATTCCACACCTTATAAATGGTGTGTAAATTATTCCTGTCAATTTAATTCCTTATTTTCTCCTCTCCAGCTCTATGAAAACTTTATCTGTGATTTTGAGCACAGGTAGGTAAAACCTAATTAATAACTCTTTAGAAGAGTGTAACACAGTGAAAAGGAGTTTTATAAAGTTTATACCTATTGACTGATATATTGCCAATATTTACAGGATCAACCCCCTTTCCCTGGTGGAAATCGCTCTCTATGTTGTCAGACAAATGACAGGTAGGAATAAAGTGCATCACCAGAGGGGTGTAAACTCTGTAAACTCTGAACTTTCAATTCGTTTTATTCTACAGATTCTCATAACTGCTCACCCAGAATCAGTGACTAAGTGACCTAGCCATAAAATGGCTCTATGCGTTACTTACTTAATTTTATTCAATTCACATTTACACATTTTCACATTGCACATTTTTAAAACAATTATATAAATGTTTCCAGGCTCTGGGAGGATACAGAAATGACAGAATAAGACAGAATCACTCACAAGTTCCACATAAAACAAGAATGATGCATATAGTAATATGCAACAGTATATAACAGAAAAACACCAGATTCTACCAATCTACTCCAATGTGAGATGGGTTTGTTTTTCAGAATTACAATATTAGTTGTGAGCCAGACATAACGGATGATATTAATTACAGAAAAACGCCAGATTGTACCACTTCAGGCCACTTGTGTGAGCCTTTTTGATTAACACATTGTTTGTTATAACTTACTGTACCCTCATCTGGCAGACCCAAATGATGCAATCACCTTCCTTGAGAAGACTAAAGAAAAGGTAAGTGACTGATTAATAAATCTCTTACAGAAGGCACAAGGATTCTCTGTGCTTTCATGGCTCATAAGAGAAACTGTTTAAACAGGTGAAGAGTAGTGACGAGGCGGTCATCCTGTGCAAAACATCCATTGGGAGTCTGAAATTGGAGATCAGTGATCTCGCTGCAACAAAGGTAAAATAAAAAAATCTGTATATAGTACACACATGTTAATATCGATTGTTGTTGTAAAGTCTCAAATCTATTTATTTTTTCCCCTCATGACATTTTTGTGGTTTTATGTAAACAATGTTTCCATCTTTTCTTTATATCTTATGGCTGAAATATAGGATTCTGCACATTCTAGGCTACTGTGCCAATTTAAATGAATGTTTATAAAAAAGGGTTATTATATTTGTTAAGTACAAAGCTGTGCAAAATAATTATTTGTCTGACTGGAGACTGCGTGCTTTAAGCAAAAGTCTGCTGATTCCATTCTTGGCCAGTTGACATGTAAGATTATGGATATTATGATCTATTACATTCATGCATTGAATACATGTCCTGTTGCTGGAAAAATATAGCCCTTCTGAAAGTTTTATGTGTAATCATGCTTCTACATATTTTATAGCACTTTTTAATAGCAGAGCTGCATTTATGGTTTGCAGAAATTGATTGAGGAGGTTGAAGAGATGCTGAACAATTTGCCTGGTGTAACATCAGTCCATGGGCGCTTCTATGATCTGTCCAGCAAATACTATCGGATTGTGGGAAACCACGCGTTGTACTACAAGGATGCCCTACGCTATCTCGGCTGTGTAGATTTGAAGGACTTGTCTGGTAATGTATTAATTTTTCTTAAGTTGTTTAATTTGTGCAAAATTCATTCAATTCTGTTTCCTTAGCTGCAGCATTTTTGCGCTGCCTTTGACCTCAACAAGTAGTTGAGAATAATTTATTTTCTTGTTGTCAGAAACTGAAAAACAGGAGAGAGCATTCACACTGGGCCTCGCGGGACTGCTGGGAGAGGGAGTTTACAATTTTGGCGAACTCGTAAGTCTCTTGGGCCTCCTCACCATGCCTCTATTCCACAGGGGATGATCATTATCACTGCTTTTTGTTATATCAGTGTATGATGTAAGCCTGTTTCTTTGCTGCCATTTCTTTTTAGCTAATGCACCCAGTTTTGGAGTCTTTGAGAAATACAGACAAGCAGTGGCTGATAGATACGCTGTATGCCTTCAACAGTGGCAATGTCGTCAAATTCCAGACTTTGAAATCAGCATGGGGCCAGCAGGTAAGACTACGTTCTCTTAAACTTATGCATTGACAGATGTGATTCATAGCAGTCTTCTAGGTAAGGTGATGTTGTATTTGTTGGTGTAGATTAGGAATGCGCAATATGGAAACAATTTGAGCAATGTTGCTCACTACGGTGATGTTATGCCATGTAATATACTAAAAAACATTGATGAAACAATTACGTTGCATAACTGGCCTGAAACTAAACAACAATCATTAGCCTTTAATAAATGGTCTACACTATACTGGCCAAAATATCTTTCCCTTTTCTGGATTGCGTCAGAAGTCATTAGTCTAGTCCACCATCTAACTTCCTATAAAATCTAACTCCAATCCCTGTCTGGTATGGCTGATTCAGATGCATTAATGTAATTTACAGTTGGGGGGGAGGGGCAGCGTGTTTGATACAGGTTAGAACTAAACTCTGCCGGAGAAACAGATCTCTAAAGCCCCAAATGGCACATTTACAGTCCTGAAGTACACAACATGCCTGCAAGCCCACAAGGCTCTAGGGTGTCCCATATCTGACTTTACAATTACTCTACAAGCTCTTTCTATACGTCCCTTCTGCAACCTCTGGCTTAGTAGTGACCTAGTACCCAAAATCCTTTGAGATACAGGTGAGGCCCAACAGAGCAAAGGGCTTTGTTTACAACATGGTAATAGGTGGCTATGTTAATTCACTGCCTGCATGCAGCCTCTGATCTGAACTGAGCCAGTGTAAATAAGAAAAATAAGCACAGCAGTTTTGCCAGGTGTGGCACAGGAAGTGACTTCACATCACACATCTCTCCCATATACACACATTTAAATCAAGGACCCTTGAGGTTTCTTGCCTTCTATATCTGCATGTCATTGACATCACCAAAGGGTGGACTTTGAGGAGGAAAGCAGAGCTTAGATGACCATCTAAGATACATTAAGAGGAACGTTGATGATCACTGGATTACATGACTACCTTTATCGGTTCACCCTCAAAAATCATTCTCTGAAACTCTGGTTGCATTCAGAAACATACTGATTCTTGCTACTAATCAAGCCACTGTCCTGTGTGGCCTGGAATTTGTGACACAATTTTCCTGGCTATCCAAATACCAGAAGAGATGAGCGCAGCCCCTCCAAAGTAGCTTTACAAGATTAAAGATTCAAGAGGTTTATTTGTCACATACATAGTTATACAAGTACAACATGTAGTGAAATCTTCCCTGATCATCCTGAGACTGTGCATTTGTTTATATATAAATAATAAAGTTACAAAGGAATTAAGAAGTAAAAAAAATATTACAAAGGAAATAGAATATGTGTTATAAAACTTAAGCAGGCAAAAAACGTATAATAATAAATAGGAAACTAACATTAAACAATAAACCTAACAATATACAGTATAGAGTTTAGACAGTAAATACACACCCTTAACAATATATACAGACCAAATGAATTTTAGTTTACAGATAGGTAATTTGCCAGAATATACAGAATATAGAAAGTGCAGATAAGCTAAATGCAGAAGTGTTTGCTACCCAGGCACTCTTTTACACATTTTAGTGCAACATCACTACAATCCTGCCCTAGGATGGACTATTTTATTGGTGGTAATATACTCCCTGTTTTGTGTTTTTGTTCTTGATATAAAATAAATAAATAATGGAGAAGGACACACCATTGTAACAAATACAACTGGCTACCAGAAGTGTCAGGGTTGCGCTTTCAAGCAAAGATTGACATGGCATAGGTTATCAATATTCAATCAAATTTAATAATCCTGCTGATAAGAATCAGATTTCCCATTTCCCCTGTAACTGCTAGGTCTCTTTGTTTTCCCATGTTTCTCTCCTCCCCTCGATTCTTCAGCTTTGTTCAAGGGAGGAGAGGAGCAGAAGGTAGGGTGAGGGTGGACAGGGGCAGTAGCAAAAGTTCCTGGACACATCCTGTGATTGTTTTAAGATGCGCACAGTGTCTAGTAAACAAGACTGGTCAGAGAACTCATGTACTTTGCTACAATATTAGTACATTATGCAATAATTAACAAACAATATGTTATGCAGCCCTATGTATGTTTGTCTTTTCCATAAAAATGAATGGATAATTAAAATTTTTTGTATGTATTACAGCCAGATCTTGCAGCCCATGAGTCCAAACTGATGCAGAAGATCCAGCTTTTGTGTGTGATGGAGGTGAATGTTGTTCCTAAGTCCTTTTTGCATGTGCCTATTGTTATGAGGTGTGTGTAATAGTAAGTTGCCTAATGTGATTTTTCTTCATCCTAGATGACTTTTACACGGCCCACCAATAACAGACAGCTGACATTCAAAGAAATAGCGCAGAGTGCCCAAATTCAAGTGAACGAGGTGATCCGCATTAAAATGCGTTTTTGCCTACACAGTAATCGCAGTGTTTTTCTTCTCATGGTCTGTTGTTAATTGAAAATAATTTTTTGCCATGCATCACTTTAATCTGATGCTCAGGTGGAGCTGCTTGTGATGAAGGCCCTCTCCGTTGGCTTGATCAAAGGCAGCATTGATGAAGTGGATCAGACTGTTCAGATGACATGGGTTCAGCCTAGAGTACTGGATTTACACCAGGTAAAACATTTAACTGTTTTATTGTAATCTGTATGGGAGTTAAGATTAATTTTGTTGATAATACTTTAGGATTAACAGTTTAGCGCATCATGAAATTTCACCACAGTTTGGTTATTTTAGTACAAATCAGAATTATTATTAAAAAATATGCACACAAACAACTGAAATATTCTATACAATAGTAGAATATAGCTAGAATATAACAAAAGTACATGAAAACATTGTGTGGATATTTGTAATGAATATGCCTAAAATCAATTAAATTTTCATCTTTTAGATCAATGCATCACAATATGCTATACCCTTACTAATCCATACACTGCGTTTGGGAAACAATTTGCTTGACCATGGGTGAAATTACTTTCTTAGAAAACTAAGGTTTCTAAGCTTATTTTTACCCTGAGCTAGAGAATATTATCTTGACCAAAGTAAATGCGCACATACTTTATTGTTGTTATTATTAGAAATTATTATAATTCTTTAAATTATTTTTTAAAAATGTATTACACTGACCACAGTCAGGTTTATGCTTTTGAATGAACGAATTGCTTTATTATTACTTACTAATCTGAAAGTGTGTTGACGGATGTAACTGTTAATTTGTAAAATGTTCATGGTGTGAAGTCACTGAGCTAGTGTTGTTTTGCTTAGATCAAGGGCATGAATGATCGACTGGAGTTGTGGTGTAAAGATGTGAAGAACATGGCAGTGCTAGTGGAGCAGCAAGCCCAAGACATCCTCACTTAAGCTACTTCCCTCAACACTCAGCACCATTGCTTTTTTGTCTGTTGAGCACTTGATCTTGGTATTTGAGGTCTAAATGTTTATATTTTTTGTTGTGGAATTACCTATTTGTTGTAATATTTTTGTTTCTTCAGTGGGGTATTTTTTCCCCCACTGGCTTTCCATGTTACTTGATCCTTTCGTTTTTTGTGGTTTCAGTAAAATTCCAAATCTGTTCAATTGCTTGAATATCATTGTCTGGATGTTTTAGATAGATGTCCTCGCTCTTGAGGTGTATTTATAAGTGAAAATACATATCTAGTATGAAAAATAATACTCTTCCATACGTTGCTTTGGGCAGCATGTATTGTATCACATAACATCTATTGGATATTTTAAATGACTTGGTGTATCTATCTTGCTTTTCTAATCCTATGGCTAGCATTTAAAAATGGTTGTAGCAAAGGCACACAGCAGATGTTGCATATGTTTTGCTTGCTGTGCTCATTAAAGCTATCAAGGGCTGTAACTGCTGGCTCAGGGGGGACCCCCCTGGCAACCAGCTCCTCTAAAATCTTTATTGAGCCCCTCATATAGAATTAAGTATACTTACTGAATGTCCAACAGCTTTCCTTATCTGATGACTTCCATCAACACAGTGCACACAGCCTTGATGTCTGTTCATCTCCCTCTTGTTTGTAATGCATCTCATTTATGCTAATCATTTTCAGTGTTTTAACAATTTTTGTTACTGATAGATGTTCGCAGGTGGTGCTGCATGCTTTGAGAGGTCTAAAGGTCTAAAGGCCTAAAGGCTTGCTCGACAAAATGACCACCAATAATCAATCAGAATTAAGCAGCATGCCAGTGTGAATGGCCAGCCTTAATGACATTTTGTAGGCTTATTCATAATGGCGTGTAGATTTAATCTAACCAACATCAAACAAATCTGCTCTAAAATATGGCTACAAGAAATGTTCTGTTTTTCTCTGTTCCTCTGACAGAGTTTGGGCTATTCTCTTCAAATCATAACATAACATTAACAAACTTAAAATTTCCATTAAGAATAAAATATACAACCAATGCCTTAGTCTTTTATTACCACAAACATCAGCAGTCACAATAACAAGAAGATGCATAATTAATTAAATCTTATTTTCTATAACATCTGCAGTGTTCATATTGCATCTAGTTTTCATGTATTTCACACTGGGGCCCACAAAACTGTATTACTTCATTGCTACCATCAGTAAATATGTCCACATCCTTGTCCACCTGAGATCACAGAGTTTTTAAGGGCCAGGTAGGTTGATGCTTTATGCTGAAATTACAAACATTGGTGCATTTTTTTCAATATTCCTAAAAGTATTGATATATATTATGCATCATCCATCTATACATTGATGTACTGTACTGAAGTTATGTTGTGTTATGAAGTCAAGACAGAAGCTCTGCATGACTGTTTAATGTAGTTAATGTGTATTTTCTGGAATATCACCATGAACTGTTAAACTAAGCATGAGAAAAACTTTATGCTATGGCTACATATCCTTCAGCACATACATTGTCTCTATTTTATTTTTTTTGCCATTTTTATTTCAATTTGCATTCACTTTATTTCTGTACTGGAATGAAAGCATGTTCATCTCTTCGGGTGTAAGTAATGAATTTAGGTTTTAATGGATTGCTCTCTATTTGCTGGCTAGCTCAAGTAAATTCTAGCTAGCTAACTAGCTGCATTGCTCTAGTTTTATAAATATGTATAGCAAATGAAAAAAATCACATAGTTATACATTTTTGAGCTGGCTTAGTATAAGCCAATTAAGTGCCATAATCTGAATGCATGGAATGTATAGAGAGAACGTGTGACTGTATAGAGATGAACGCTAATACAGCATGTATGTTAAAACTTCTGCCTTCTGAGGCTGGTGGTACTCTTTGGAAGTGTGATAATTCCATGAGAATGCTCCTGGACAAGAAGTATTGGAAAATGCTTCCTTGAAAGGCAAATTACTACAAAGCAAATTAAATAACATACTAATAAATAGTATTAAATACTAATAGTACACCAAATACAATATCTGGTGCATACATGATCATTCTGGTGCACACCCCAAATCATCATGTGCTCACTACATACTGTTGCATGCACACCAGATTTTAACTCTGTAAGTTATATGTCTACACTTGCCTACTGAAATAGTATGAGGTAAGGATGTATCTAACATCTCTGACATCATTAAACTCAATATTAAACCACATCAAGAAATAACATTTACTGAAATGGAGGTAGAGTTGCTGTCGCTTACCTCTAACATGCTCTGTAGCTTCACATATTTATAACTGGCCAGTTGTTTGTGTTGATATGGACTTGATAAGGTAGTAGTTGTCTCATAATAATAATAAATATGTATTTCTTTCTGTTGTTGGAAATAATGCTTAAATGTCTGTAAAAACACGGATAGTGGCTAGTCAGTTAATTATTAGGTAAATATGACCTCTGTGTTGAGTATTGACTTCATGACCTCTAATGATGTTTGTTTACATTCCAATTACAGAGCAAAAAAATTTTAATTTAACATGTTAAACAGTTTTTATTGATAAAATACTGCAAAGAAAGTACTAGGGAATTATAAAAGGTAACGTGTTTTCGGCACTGGAATGCCTCTTTGATAGAATGAGAATGAATAAAATGCTATTTTGTAAATACTCTCAGAGGCAGATCTTAGTCAATATAAGAGTTTATTGATGAAATATCAAGTATTTCAGTATGCTTTGGGTTTACCAATAAAAAGTAAAATAAATGTTCACATGATATATTTTTATTTAAGTGTGTCATTGGCTTTTATTGCAGTTTTCTTGAATTGCACAATAGTTTAAAAAAACTGTCATTGCTATGAGTGATAGGTTTAAATATTGTTATGGAATAAATTCGTTACACAACATTACACCCATAACGTATGCATAGCTACATGGACAGAAAAAATGGTACTGTGCATGTAACGTTTTGATTCCTCAGTGTTCAAACAATATAAACAAATGTACATGGTCCTAGGTCCCAATTTTTTTCCCCAGGGGAAAGGGGCAGACTGATACCATTTCATAGCCTGAAGTCAGGACAGGGTGTGTAGGTACTATTTTAAAATATATATGACTGTAATGGAATATGGTAGAACTATGTTTCCTAATTAAAGATACTGAAGGCATACCCTTGAGTGTACAACCCCAGGGATGTGAAAGGAACCCTAATGACAGTTAAGTATCTTTTTCCCTGAGACTTTAAGAAAACAATAATATAGTACTTCAGCCTTAGCCCACATTAGAGCATTGGATTGGTTGAAACATAGCAGTAGTGGTCAAACGAGCAAATTATTGTAATTTTCTTTATTAATTCAAAGTAATTCTTCAAGGGATGGGAATTTATTTTTTGCATGAGGCCTATATGATCCTAGGTACGCCACTAGTGTAGACACTGAGTGTTTTCTCAGCCTCTGTCCCTTTAAGAACAAGGACAAGAGGAGCATGAGGTGGGGGAGGGGTACTGGCTGGGGTGGAACAGTCCAGTAATGAGCACATTCTCAGCATCCTATGGCTTAAGACAATATAAGATCAATTTCCTTGGACACTGTATTTAAATACAAAAGAAGAGGGGGCTGGGGAGGGAGAAGGATTATTTGGATTCTTGTTTGTCTTCCAGGGAAGGGAGCTTCACCTCTACATCACAGCAGGAGCACGGAAAGGAAACGGAGGGAGAAGCAGGAGCAGGAGCGATGGGAGAAATGCTGTACCAGATAGGTCTTATTGGGTGCATGGCTGGGGAAATGCTGGTTTTTGGTATGTAGAGCATGATTTAGAAGGGAGGCCTTGATTTCTTGCGCAGCTTTAGTTTCCTGATGGTCTACTATTGCTCTCCATCCATTTTTGTGTGCCGGTGCGGCACATTGGTGGTTGGGGGGGGCCAGCGATGTAATGTCTGATTGAGCGTATCAATGCTGTTGTGTGGATCTGTGGAAGAGAAAAAAACAGGCCTCATTTGCATCCTGATCTCCGTGTAGAGGAAAACAGAGCGCGGATGTGAGCTTATGGCCAGAAGTGCCGTGCCTGGAACGAAGGAGAAGCACACCATCTGCATGCCCATGGGAAGAAGCAAGCATAATAAAGGCATCCATTACCCCAGGCCCAGGGCAGACACAGAGGAGCTATAACACCGGGATGAGAACTTGACAAGTTTGGTTGCCTCAGTTGTTTTGAATGGACATAAATGGGCCTGTCATATTACACTCACAAGCTGCTTCATGTCTGGGAGGTTACACTGCTTTAGCATTTTTTAATGGGCCTTTTTCCTCTTTCTTATTACACTGACAAGCTAAACTTGAAGGCTGGGAGACAAAATCCCTTTAACATTTCCTGTAATGGGCCTTTTCCCCTTTTATTTTATGCCAACAAGCTAAACTTCCAGGCTGGGGAATGAAACTTTAATATTTTTCTATATTATTTATCACAGTCTTCCTTTACTGCTCTTTTCTTGGTTTCCTCGACATTCTTGGATTTGCCAAAACCTGTTTCATGCATGTCCACTGGAGGCAGGTTTGACTTTGATGATGGGGGGTCATATTGTGGAGGGTGGGAACAGGGCAAGGCCCATGGCCGAGGGGTCTGCACGGGCCCCCAGGGCCAGGGGGAATATGCAGGGGCCTGGAGCCATGGATTTGAGGTTCTTGGAGTGTACACCTGGCCCAGTGGGAACAGTTACCAAGGAACATGGGCGCAAGGCAAGAGGCATGGCATCGGCGTGGAGACCAAAGGCAGGTGGGAGTACAAGGGGGAATGGACACAAGGGTTCAAAGGGCGCTATGGCCGGCTTGAAAGCACCAGCAGTGGAGCACGCTATGAAGGCACCTGGAGCAATGGGTTGCAGGATGGATATGGGTCTGAGACCTACTCTGATGGAGGTAAGAACATTGCATAATTTGTTATAGCTAGACATTTTCATTCAGTGCAGTAGATTTAAGAACTGCTTTTGGATTTTTACATTTTTTTAGACATTATCTTCATATCTAACTAAACAAACCTAAACAGGAGTAGACCAAAAGTTAAGTCAGTTAGTGGGTGATTTTATGTTTTGTAGGCCTGGACTAAGGTAGTAAAGGCGCTCTTGTCAATTATGTAATACTGCAGTCCGAACTGTTAGCATTTAGACTCTGCGTTTGATTTTCTAATCTGAATTGGGGGGTTTTTTCTGTACAATTGCACAGTTTACTCTGTGCAGTAACAGCCCTTGTAGCCTAAAGTGATTAAAAGCATCATTGCCACCACTCCCACCATCTCAGGCCATTTCTCCATCTACCCCCCACACGCCTCTGTACAGTAAATCGCCATGGAAACCCAAAGACAGCGGGTCATTGTGTCACCAGAGACTCTTGTGTTCTCTAACCTGATTGGTCACATTTTTGTGATCTTCCCCCTCAGGTGCAGCAGCATTAAAAGAGGAAATAAAACACTAATAGTAAAGTCCTGGTTACATTGGTCTAACGCGGGCCACAGAAATGTTCTTAAATCAACCTCTTAATGTTTGTGAAAACCAAAACAACGGGGGGGGGGGGTTTAAGTCAGGGCCTTGGAATGACAGAAAGCAACGCTGAAAAAAAGAGAAGATGGTTGGCAGTTTAGCGAGTGTATGTATCGCTTTCCCTCAGCTTCGCCAGACGGTCGCGCATTGTGATTGTGGTTTCAGCACCTCGGACAGTGACTAGCGTAACGCAGCGATTGTACGTCACTCGGTGAAAACGGTGCGCCTTTGTTTCATAAAGAGCGTGATTTCACTGGGCGGCTCTCAGCTCTCGTTTATCGACCGACGACGCATGAAGAACTTAGCAACGGCCTGAAAAAAAATCAATACGCTGAAATGCGTGCCATCGATCCCAAAGGTTCATCATTTTGCCTTAGATGACACTCGCAGCTTTTGCTTGCAGATGTTTACAGCCTTGTAGAACCTTGTTTGACTCTAGACCGGAACCTGTAAATGAACATGTAGATTAAAGGAAGGCACTGCAGTTTTATATCTAACACTAATCACAAGAGGATTGATTTTGTTGCCTTAGACAATGAGGATGTTTTATGAGGAGCTTTCTTTTTGGAAGAAAGGCTGTTTTGGCCCATCAAAACTATAAATTGTATCGCAAAACTTTGTGATTTGTCATTGTCCCAAGAAAAACAATTTTCTACATCATTTGCTACTGTTAACATTGTGTAAAAATTCATAATGAATGGACCAATAGGAATGCTCCAAAAAAAACTAGCAATAAAAATACATTTACATACATAAGAAATTCATTCGTTCATTAATTATTTCCAAACCTTTTATTTATTTTGGGTTGCGGGGAAGCTGAAGTCGATCCAAGTTGACTATGGGGCAGGGTTCACCCAGGACCGCACCAACCTATCGCAGGGCAGCACAGAGACAGTCAGCCATTCTCACATATACACTCACACCTATGGGCAATTTAGAGAATCCAGTCAACCTAGTGCAGGCTTTGAATAGTGGGAGGAAACTGGAACACCCGGAGGAAACCCATGCTAACACAAGGAGAGCTTGCAAACTGCACATAAAAAAAGCACCAGAGGCCGACATGGGGATCAAACCCAGAACCTTTTTGCTGTGAAGCTTTACATTAGAAACAAAGAATGTTTTTGCATTCTCTCATTATCAGATTGGCTGAGACTTATGAGTAGTGAGCAAACAAGTACATTATCATAATTTGGTTATTCATTCAAAGAGCAATGGTTTGTTGTTTGTTTTGTTTTTTTGTTTTTTTTTTGCACATTTTGTCAATACTTGGATGACTTTTTACAAACATTACACAACAGACTAAAATGCTTGAATCAAATTATTATGTTTTTTTATTTACTTTATTTTCAGTTATGTGTCTAGACATTGTGCAACCTGAAATGTGTATGTGTGGAAAATAAAAAAACACTGAGCACATTCAAGGAAAGAAAATGCTAATTCCATGAATTGAGCAAGGAGAAAAAAGTTCTACAGGTTGAAATATGTAAAAATAAGTAGACTTAAGCATTATTCTCTTGTGGCACTGTCTAATTCACTCCATTCTGTCTTCTGCAAGGTACGTACCAGGGACAGTGGTTGAGTGGCATGCGTCATGGCTACGGGGTGCGGCAGAGTGTGCCTTATGGCATGGCCGCCATCATCTTTTCCCCTCTGCGCACCTCCATAAACTCCTTGCGTTCAGAACACAGCGAGGGAGCTCCAACACCTGATGATGGCTCTGCTGTGAGTGGGGTGGCTGGGAGCCCTGTTGGGCGTGGAGGCTTTGTGCTTTGTGCCCAAAGTGATGCAGACAGACAGCGGAAGAGGAAAGGACGTTTCCGGCAGTCCATCCTGAGTGGCCTGAAGTTGCGGCGTTCTGAGTCCAAGAGCTCACTGGCCAGCCAGCTAAGCAAGCAGAGCTCCTTCTGCAGTGAGGCCGGCATGAGCACAGTGAGCTCAGCTGCATCAGACATCAACTCCAACATCAGCTTGGGCGAAGTGGAAATGGGAAGCAGCGTGGATGCCACCGTCACTGAGACATATGTGGGGGAATGGAGGAATGACATGAGAACAGGTTGGGGTGTTAGCCATCGATCAGATGGCTTGCGTTATGAGGGTGAGTGGTTTGGGAACAAGCGGCATGGCTACGGCTGCACCACTTTCCCAGATGGAACTAAGGAGGAAGGCAAGTACAAGCAGAACGTTCTGGTGAGTGGCAAGAGGAAGAACCTGATACCACTACGCACCAGCAAAATCCGGGAGAAGGTGGACCGTGCTGTTGAAGCTGCTGAGAAGGCTGCTGAAATTGCCAAGCAGAAGGCTGAGATTGCACTGTCAAGGTATGGACTCTCAGTATGGTCTTATTAATAACTCTTCAGTGTTACTGCCTGGAACTCTTGCCCCAAAATGCACCTTCTTAACACACGCTACTCTCTTAAGAAAAGGTGCCAAAACTATATTTCAGAGTTATTCCTGTTGGTTCCCACATGGTTCTACATTTTTGAAAATGAGGTGTGAGAGTGAAGAACCTTCTTGAAGTATGAAGAACCATCCATATGTAAATGTTCCTCCTAGGACCATACATCCAAGTCAAGAAACATTTAAGAGCCTTTGGTTTTAACAGTGTAGCCACAACAAAGTTGCTGAATGTTAATTGCTTGTATTTGCCAGTTTGAGATGTTTAAGGCATTCAGTAAACTTTGTTATATGGAAAGTGATCTCTTTTTGATGCCACTTGTTACAGGACGAGCCATGCCCGAGGAAAAGCAGAGGCTGCTGAGGGAGTTGCACAGAGGGCCCTGGAGGAGTGTCGTCTGGCCCGGATTATTGCCAAAGAACTTTCCCCTTCCTTCCATCATTATGGAAATGGTCAGTGAAAAGAAAGATATCTCCATGTAAAAGCATTATAATGTTTGAACAGGACAGTATGTAAGTGACATAGTATGTAAGTTATGAATTTTTTTCTGTTTTACTCTTGATCTAAAAGTGGGGCACTCAAACATTTTTCATTCTCCGGGACTCCCGATTTAACAAATTTACAAGCATTACCTAAACTAATAAGGATTGTTAGAGTTGGGAAATGCTCAACCACTTCAGGACCAGGGTTAGAAACCACTACCTTGAGGTATATGAAGTTTTCACTATGTATACATCAAAATGACAAACAAGTCTGATCTAAAAATGTCTAATCTTACCATCCAACAGGACTGGAGTGCCAGAGACCAAAGCGCCAAGACAGAAAAGAGAAAGACATGGAAGTGATCTCCACTGGGACAGACAGCCCTGAGCTCTGCACGCCAGACACAACACCCCCAGCTCAGACCCCAGACCTAAGCCCAGCCCTTAGCAGCCCATCCTCACCTCCTTGCACCCCACCATCTCATCGCGCAAGGAGCGCCTGCTTCATGCGCCAGAGTGCTGTAGATGAACAGGGAGGGGCCGAGATTCAGGTTCTGGTGGAAGGAAGAGGCATGGACAATGGAAGAGGTGGCACCAACAGTTGGACTGCCGACATGTATCCCAATCGGAGGGGCAGCAAGGGAGAAAGTAGCCGCTCCACCACCCCGTCCCTGCTGGAGGAAGAGATAGGTCACATCAATGGACATGAGCAAAACTCTCAACACTCGACTCATCACACTTGGGAGAATGGCTCTTCCAATCATAAGTCCATTGAGCATGTATCCTCAGATAAAGGGTGGGATCACGTGTCCTCCAATCAAAAGCCCTGGAAGCATGCATCCTCCAACCACAAGTCCAGGGAATATGCAATGTCCAATCATAGAGAATGGGAGCATATTCCAGCCAGTCATAACTCTGTGGACCACAAATCTTCCAAGCTCAAACCACAGGTGCACACATATTCCAATCACAAGGCCTTGGGTCATAACTTGTCCAATCACAAAACCCACGAGCATCCTCCTTCCAATCACAAGCCAAAGGAGTATATCTCCACACATGCAAAACCCCAAGACCGTGCATCCTCCCATTACAACCCTCGAGAGCATGTATCTTCCTATCGCAAATCACATGAGCATGTCCACACCAATCACAAACCAAGCCAGTCCTTTACCAACCATACGGATGGTGAAACTAGCTTGAATGACTACCAGCCACCAGAGTGTGGAGCCAATAGCTCCTCTCTGGGATGGACTGTTGAGAACTCTTCCCAGTGGATCCCCTGCCACTCACAGCTGCCAGAAAAAGAGGAAGGAAAGCTGGATGACTACCGGGTGGAAATGAGGTTCCAGCCCTTAGACTCCATTCCCCAGCAGCACTTTGGCTCGGGCATGGAATGTCCGAGTCTCCAAGGGCACAATTCGCAGAGACTGCGTCAGCGAAACCATGACGGCAAGGAGTGGAGCCTCACAGCCAGGGAAGGGTCCATGGACTCTGTGCAGATGCTGGACAGCTTGAATGTCGGGGTGGATCTAGAGGAATGGCCAATGCACAGAGATGTCACCCTGTCTCCCCCTTTAACATCCTCTCCTATCACACTGGAACATGATGGAGAGCATCTGAACCTGAGCAAAACAAACTCAGTAAGTGCATGGTCATATAGGAATTCAAGGTTTGGGCTTAGTCTGGGTAATATATTATCAATGTGTTCAGCAACAGTTGCAGCAACATACACTGATTAGGACTGGTAATGTACTGAGTGGATATTCTTAAAGGTGATGTTAGGTTAATATGTTTGACGTATCCATAGATAATTTATTGTTGTAAAAACAATTTAACTGGGAAATGCTAATTCTCTGTTTCTCTACTTGTTTCTTTCTGCAGGGCTCCAGCTCTGTCCTGGTGGTTATGGTGATTTTACTCAACATCGGTGTAGCCATTTTGTTCATTCATTTCTTTATTTAAACATAATGGCCTAGAGAATGTTAATAACAGCACTTACTATTATCAGAAAGTAAGATATGCACACGATGCACACTTAGCACCACTTCTTTATGTAAGGAACCCAGAATTTACATTACTCAAGTCCATGTATGTTGGACAAGTCCATGTAAATCGTAAGTTTATTTTGTGGATCCATTAATGAGATATTTCCATTATTATCCATTAGATATATTTGCTTACTTTTTCCTTATCCATAATAAAGGCCCATGCACAATATTCTTTAGGACTGCAAGTATTGCACACATTTAGGTTTTGGAGATACGATATTGCCTGATATAATTTATCACGCCTTTCAGCTCAAGTCATTCCTTTACTTTTAAAGGCACATCAAGCCCCGTTTCTTTTTTTTGAGCAGTAAGGCTGTGTAGTTTAGTGAGATGGTCTTGTGGTTTCGTGTACAAAGATGTTGTAGCGCGCATGTGAGGTGGCCCAGTGCGGAAGGCACTGATATGTAACTAGCCAGTCTTAAGACTACACACCCCCACTTATATCCCAGGGTACAGCCCTATAGGACCGCTGCAACCGCTCATACGTTCATGCATCTCCATACCCAGATTTTGCATACTCTGTAATGTCTGAGGTAAGAGCTATCTTAAAGGGCTTCATCATGATACCTTTTCATCCCAGTCCAAACACAACACATGCATAGTGAATGGGGTAAGCCTGCAGCGTTCTTCCTTCAGTCCCCTTTTAGCATTGTCACTGAATGTCAGCACAATTCAGTCCGTCGCTTCGTTCGTTTTGCTTCATGGTAAACACACGTTCACTAGCTATACACTACTATGCTGAAGTCGTTACTGAAGAAAATAAGTTGTTTCTTTGTAAAAACACGTCATTACTTGCTATATGACATGAACTACAACAGAGGTGCATCAGTGGTTGAGTATTCTGGCTCATGCTCTGTAAAGTTTGAGACTGTTACCTTTTGACCACTGCTTTCAATATATATTCTATATTACTGAACAGTTAGTATCTTTTAACAGTTTGCAAGATATCATTGATAATGCTGAGTGCCTTTTTAATTGAAAAATCATCCCAGCAAGCAGGCTTCGTTTAGATGACGACACATAAAGAGGCATGGAACAGTCTCTGCCAATCCCAACCTACATCTGAACTGAACGAGTTGGCTTTAGAAACACTGAGCCTGTGGAGATTTTTACAGCATGTTTGTTGGCCTGTTTTCTTCTGCTGTTATTCTGTGTGAATTTCTGCCTGTCTCTCCTGTCCAGCAACTTTAGGCGACAATAGGGACTGAAAGCAGTGTACAAAAAAATAAAATGGAAAAAAAAAACAGAAAAGAAAAAAAAATGCCAGCTTATGTTTCTCAGTGGGACCTGACTGAAAAATCATCTAAATAAATGAATGATAAACTGCTACTGTATATTTTATACTACTCATTCAGTGACATCATTATGTTGTGAAATCATTGCATGCCCAAGCATGCTCTTTCTTACGCAATGATTTATGAGATTGTTTCCAAGTTATGTGGAAAATTAATAAAATGTTTGAGGTTATGACGTGTCTGCCGTCGTCACTGGGAAAAGTGCTTGTGCAGATGTGAATTCATACCAGGAAATTTGAGACTGCTGATGATACAGCTTCCTTAAAGCAGAGGTAATCAATATGAGAATTTGATAGGAACAAAGGTTCATTCCCAACTGCTTCTCAACCCCCCAGTCATCACATATATTTGTTCACACAGCATTTACTATAACTTAATTACTTACATTTTAATTAACTACAAATAACACTGGACTGACACAAACACGTCAAAATTTATTTGTTATTAATCATTGTATTAATGTTTTATATAATAGTGTTTTGTTCAATAGAATTTTACATATAGCATTCTTAGGTTCTTTTTTTAACAATATGTTAAATTTAAATTCAGCAGATAAACAGAAATAGCGAGTTAAACTTTGCAGAAAAAATTATATA
>JBBPDA010000039.1:3176717-3191865 GCA_037974385.1 Arnoldichthys spilopterus | reverse complement strand
TAATGGCTGTCGAACCAAAACCTCCTTTTATTTACAGAAGTTGAAATAAATTGCTTATATTTACATTGCATCAAAATTTCAAGATGAATGAAGCAAGAGGTTCTAAATTTTACTTTACACTCCATTTTAAGGTTTTGTGCTTGCCTTGTGGCCATCTTGACAGCAACAATAAGCAAGGTGATTCTTGCTATTCTCATGAAAGCCATAATACTTCTGACTTCACAACCATCTGATTCATTAGTTCTTTAGAAAATGATTCAGTACCTCCTGAAATGCTGTGCATATTTCATATTTCTCCATGATTTCATATGATTGATTGGCATCCAATTAGAAAACAGTTTACACACTCCAAACTTGCTGCAATAATCTTGCCAATGTCACATTTCTCATCCCCTCCAATAAACAGTGGACAACTGTGGTTACTTCAGTATACAATTTTTAATAACTGAAGGTTTCTGATTATTTGAGCAACATGAAATGTGCAATTTTCATGCAGTGTAGATGACAACTACAGAGAATTGGATATGTAATTTCAGCATTACATTACAAATGGCCACTACAGATGAGTGAGTTCTCAACCCATCTAAGGCACATCCACATCACCTCCCTATAGCTCTTCCTGAGTCCATCACACTCCTGATTGAAATGTACACAGAACACAGAGCTGCAGGCGACTGGCCAGTTTCGACTGTTGCATACAGGCATAGAGAGCAGAGGTTGCAGTGGTAACTGGCCTACGCGGGCGGTCACGTCACATTAGCGTGGGCTATGAAGTCCACCAAGGGTGCTCCAAAAAGAACAGTCTTGTCGTCTCTCCGTATTGGCTATAACTAATGGCCTCTTCTAAGTCCTGACATGATATAAAATAGTGTCTCCTAATGTGGACAAAAGTCAATTGCACTTGGTGTTTTTGTTAAACTGTTTAAATGAACGTGGCCATCGGGACGCTTCCCTTGGGGCTTTTTGTTGAACATCCTTGGTGTCCTTTTTGTAATACTAAGGCGTACACCAATGCACTCCGCTAATGGAGTTTCATAAAGCTAAAACCAAGAACATTCCGATTTCGTTATGAATACAAGAGGTTAATAAATAGGAATAAATACTTCCATAAATACTTACAGTGGTTTAAAAAGCGCTAACAGTGTCCTAAAACAGCATCACAGAAACTACATTAAATGCGGTGCTCTTTTGGTGAACACAAGGGAAAAGAAGTGTTTATACAAATACAGTGGGGTGAGGGGTTGTGTGTGGATCAGTGCTTAAAATCTGGCTTATCTGTTACGCTTCATTTAAATATCGTGAGCACTGAAAGCCCTGCCAAGCCGTTAAGATACCTTTGATCTTCAGTAAGCCTGATAATTAGGCTAATAGTGTACATGTCTATAATATTGCAGTTCATGCATATTTTGGCTGTCAAGACAAAACCTCGCATCTCCATTTGTTGTTGTTTTTTTTTTTTTGCACATTTGGAAAATATCAGCTGCCTGTTATGTTGTGAGAATTTTAGGATGAACGGACCAATAGAAATGGTCCAAAATCACAATAAAATGGTTTTACATGAACTTTAATTAAAAATTCAAACACTTTTTTTGCTTTTGCAGTAAAGTTACTATTTTGGAAATCTAAGGTTTTGTTTTGACAGCAATACAGTTCCTCAGACTGCATTTGAGGATCCAAAACACTGAGAAATTGGTGATAATCTCTCTAATTGTAAACATAATTATACTGGCACTTAAAAAGCTTTAACGAAGACTGTCAAGTGGTATTATGATCAAACTAACGCAATGACCTTCATTTGGATATAACTGGCAAGAATGTTGGCAGGCAATATCTGACAGAAATATTGATATAATCCAGACATCAAATAACATCTTTTTTGGAGAATGTTTTCTTGCCTGGAACAATTCGGCTTGACTGCAATGAATGCAAGCGCCAAGCTTCCGAAAGGTTCACGGGATTAGTTCTTGCAGCTCGGCGTCATTCAGTTCGTTGACCGTAACAATGTAGTCAAGTTGCTGCAGGTAACGTTCTTGGTCATGCATGAAGTGAGGGATCCTTGTTCTGTGGAGAACTGCCAGAGGACAAAGTCTTTCCACATCTTCATAGGAAACCTACAAATGAGGCTATGTTAATTGTTTGCATATGATGGATAGACAGTATGTTTAGTTCAAGTAAATAGGATTTACCTTCCCCAGTGAGGTTAACATCTTGAAATCTATATTTCTCCTGTGGCGTAAAATCCTAAGGATCCCATCAAGGTAAACCTGATCTTTACTGAAGCAGCCTACAGGACACAGTAGCAGTAAAAGGTGAGGATGCAACAAGGGCTGTCAAAATGACTCCCCCTTAATTACTAGAATTACTACTTTTAGAAAAACACTGGAATATTAAAATGCGTGGATAACCAATATTGTCCCCCATCTCAACATTGGGTACAAACTGGCTTTTTTAAAGTGTTTTTTGTCATAAAAACCAATGCACTCCATATAAAGCCACCTGTTCATCCTATAGCAGTTTATCCCTGCCCATTTTAGCTGATGAGTGTTTCAGTCTGGAGTCATTTTGAATACACAATAGCAGCCAATCAGAACCCATCTCATTTACATATATTCATCTTAACACTAACAAAAAACTAATGAGAGGTTAAAAATGGTCATGTAATTAATTATTGCTGTTTTAGGATACAAACCTACACAAAAGTTAAAAATAAAAAAAGGAAAAATGTACAATATGAGCAACTTAAGATGCTGCTGCAGTTTTATTGAACACAGGCCTTGTTTTTTGTTTCTGTACCTGGTTTTGAGGTATCTGTTTGTCCCCGTTTGGCACGGAGGCAGTACTCCCAGCGTACAGCGGGGTCCTGGACAAAGCGAGCGATATGGCTGAAGAGTTGGCTGAAGCTCATGTTGGCCGCATGGTACACAGTGTAGTACAGAAGAGAAGCTCGCCACAAGAATGGCTGTTTCCGCAGCAACACACTGTGAAGACTGGCCAGTCCCTCCTCTGTAGGATTGGCTGGCTTCAGTCCAAATTGCTTCCTTCCAACCGCAGTGGCCCATGGCTGCATACTGTTATTCACACCCCGTAAATAATGTGTACCTGAGAGTGGGAGTTATAACAGATCAGCAAGAGCCATGCACATTGCAATAAACATGATGAATTTTAGATGTGGACGTACCTAGCTGACTTTAAATACTTTCATTGTAGAACTTTAGTTGAAGCCTACTACATATTTCTATGATGTTTTGGCTTTGACTGTTTGTCATTGTGAACACACCCTATCATACAAAGTGCACCACAACGAAATGTGACTACTGCATTTAACACATTCACACGTACAGCAGCTATCAACATCACCTGGTGAGCAGTGTATTGGAGTGGTACCTTGCTCAGGTGTACCTTAGTAGTAACTGGGCCGGGACTTGACCCTGCAACCTTTGATCCCAAGGTGTTCCTAGTCACTAGCCTACCACTGGCCTTTTTAAAAAATATATATAAATATAATTTAATGACTATATAGCAATAAAAGAAACAAATGAATAATTTTAATTCCAAAAGCATGTAAGTATGACCTTTTACATTCAGTGCTTAAAAAATGCTCATATCCAGATTACAACTGAATCTTCTGTGAGGTTATTGCAGCATTAGTAGGTCTTGCACAAGGATCCGTATTGGTATAGCCTAGTGCGGTTGCTCATTAAAATCCTCATTAAATGCAATAACAATTCATTTTTCTTATGGCATATAATGTCAAACTTATCACCATGTAGCACTAAAATTTCATGTGTGTGTAAAACTCACTTTTAACACCGTATTTCATTGAAAAAACAACAAAAATTGCTTTTTATTGCACCAAACCTTTCAAATACTGAATTGCTAAACTGCACAGATTACTGATGATCACGGTTCACACATGAAGTTTCAACTAATAGACATTCAGGAAAAAAGACCATCTGTGAAAATTAATGATGGTATTTTCTTTAACCAATATTTCAATTGATATTTGATGATGCATATACTGCACTATAGAAGAGCAAAATGTTTAGGTGACTATCGTGCTGAAATGCTTTCATTTTACCTAATTTTAGGATTAATCATATAGGTATTTTATGCAAGTTATATTTCTCTAATCCAGGTAGACGTCCCAATTTCTGCATTTTTGAAATGTTTTTTGTATCAGCACCAGCAGATAAATACATAACAAATACTGGATATTGACATGAGCCTACAAATCCAACATCAGTCCATCCTACTGAAAATGTAATACTTTTTCCATGCTCCTTTGTAGCTAATGTCTGACACACAGAAAGTCAGATACTACATGCTAATTACATGATCATAAAGCATTTTACACAAGCTGTCAAGACAAATTTAGTTTAAGCAAAATAAGATGAAGCGATGTTGCCCAAGCTCTGAGTTAACTGCAACACGGAACCTAATTATGTGTGATTTAGTCCAATGCTGAGCTTTTAATCTTTGTCCAAGTAGCTTTGTTAACCATCTGCTGTTTAAAACACACAAGGTACAGAAAGATACATCCCATGAGATATAAAAGCATTAGTTAGAAAATTTATATTTTCTGAAACCTGATTGGCTGAGCCTTATTTTATATATCTTATTTTATAATTAAGGTTCATTACTAAATTGATTAAAATAACAGTGATTACTTCAATTACAGTCATACAGCAATCTGATCACTTTTGGAAAAAGGGTAAACCCACAACAGCAGGACGTGAACATTATTTTGAGCGTGAATGTTTGTGGTCATATTTCATGTTTGTAAATTACAATGATGACGATGATTAAATTATAATTGAAATCTTCTTTAAATATGTTTGATAGCAAACATTTTATTATACTGCATGTCTTTACAAAATATACCCTATATTAAAAAATATAGTATATTAAGTAACAAAACTAAAAGTATTTGAATACTTGTTTCCTCTCACTATAGTTAATGAGTTGAATGAGGCGTTCAATGAGGGAAATCACTAAAATAGGCATAGTGGGGGATACCTAGGATTGGGACTGAAAGCCCCTGCTTTGCCCTGAGCAGATGTGCATGTAGTCACACTTTTGTTCATACCAATCTCATGTCTCAACATCCCTTCTAGCCAGTGTTGCCTTGCTCCAGACAAGTTGATTGTTAATGTTGGCCTACAGCTCTCCACCATCATCACAGCCTGGGACAGCAGCTCATCAGAGAGACACACCACCACCTTACAGAGGAGCCCATAAAAACATTTACGTTCTTTTATGATTAAAAAAACAATGCATCTATGTACACAAAACACAACAGCAGAAATACACACACCTCACCCACACAGCCCTCTTTCTGCAAGTACTTGCGCGCTGTTGCCCACACTCGACTTTTTGGTAGCACACTTCCTCCTGTAACTTCTTCAAAGTTCTCGTAGGTGCCAAATTTCCTTAAGACACACTCCATAATACCAACTGCCTGGAAGTAGTAAATGGAGAGAGATTTTGTCGTTACACTATCATTCAAATGTTTGGAGAATCTTTTTTTGATTGTTGTTATTTTATCTACAATAAAAAGCTTATACAGTATAGAAAAAATATTATGAACTACACAATTAAAATAATAAAAAACAAAAAATTATATATTTTTAAATATACTCATTTAAAATAATAATAAGAAAACAAAATAAAATAATACAATAATAATTTAAATGTTTTAAAATACGCTGTTAACAACTATAATGTATTAACTATTATATTGGTTTTTAATTCTCTGCCTTGAAATTTGATTAACACCTTTAAAATAGATGCATAATGATATATTTTTAGATATTATAACTTCATTCTTCATACCATACAGTTTTCTCATTCACAGTCACAGCTCTGTTCATCATTCTAGACACATTTATTTTATGCATGTGTGATTCCTACATTAACATACCTGGGAAAGGAAGAGACCTGAGCCTTCTTTATACTTCTCTAGTACAGTGCTGGGCTCTGGGGAGGTGTACTCGAACTGAGGCTCATACTTGTAATCTGACTGGAAAAAGGTCTGGCGCTCCCGCTCAAGATTTGTCGGGCGCAGGGCCACCAGCAGGCAATGTCCGCGTGGGGTAGAAGGCGAGGGTAGTGGTGTAGCCCCGATGCCCCTGGCAATATGTGGCAACGATGTAGCTGGTCGCATTCGTCCCCTTCCTGCTCTAGGGGGCCCAGTGGAGTTCATGGTGCAGGTGCTCTCGCTGCGGCGCATCCAGCCTCCAGGGCCTAGGCTGGGACTTGTCAGACTTCGAACTGGAGGAGAAGGCGCACCGCAGCGCCATGGGGGCTGCAGCACCTTTCTTTCAGGCTGATGATGACTGGCCCTAAGGTGCTGGGGTTTGATCTCCAGGCTGAGGGGTCTTCGGGGGGCACCCGATGGTTCAATTCCTCTGCTGCTCCCCCCCACTGCACACTTCGGCCTTTGCTCCAACTTGCTGCCAACGACGGAAGTGCAAGCCTGAACTTGAGGTCCATTGTGCAGGAGTTTGTCCCTCTGGGTGATGCTGCTGGTTCTGGCTCTAGCCCGGACAGATCGAGGTTTCTCCAAACTGGGCTCTGCCTCTTGGACGTCTATGCCAGTAGTGGCCATGTCCTCCCCATCAACCTGCTCCATACAGTTCTCCCCCAGATCCAGCACCATTGCAGCAAGCACGTCTCAGTCAAGCCAAGCTGCACACCTGTCCCAGAAAGAACAGGTGCTGTACCGCTTTTGAAAGCTGATCGGAAAAAAATGAGGCACATATCAATACTCTTGAACAAATACTTATTTATATGCATCAATTGTACAGTTCATGGAAATTAAGTAAGCAGCACCACCTGCCTAATATTTAGCAGATCTCCCTCATGCTGCAGAAACAGCTCTAACTGTGGTGCACTGTGTGCTCAGACACCTTTCTCTCAGAGTCAGCCTTCACTTTTTAAACCACAGTAGCTCAGATCAGAAAGGCTACACCTCACTCTCCCCATGCATCAATGAGTGCCTAGGACCCTGTTGCTGATTCACCAGTTGTCCTTCCTTGCAACACTTCTTGTAGGTACTAACTACTGCACACCTGAAACACTCCCTGCAGTTTTGGAGATGCTCCGACTCGTCCAGGCATCACAATAAAGCCCTTGTCAAAATGGCTCAGATCCTTACGCCATTCACTTACTGCCTGTTATATCCCTCCCCTCTGACAGGTGCCATCGTAATTAAATAAATTGAGAGTCAATGTTATTTACTTCACCGGTCAGTGGTATTAGTGTTATGGCTGATCGGTGTATAGCTATCAGCAGTGGGACTTGGCACAATGCAACAATGCGGTGCCATCACAATATTTGGGCCATGATATGATATTGCAATTCTTTGACTTGAAAGCAGATGCTTCCTTTCTTATTCCCACTGTGAAGCAAGAGAAAAATAGTATGTTGCCCCATCTTGTGAACCTCAGAAGAAATCAGAGTAGCTGCTTAAACTCAAATAGATGTCTGTTAAATACGTGTAAATAATTACAACATTTGTAAATATATATATTAAATAATATTAATTAAATAAATATCAATTCTTGGTGCAGCTGTATCAATTTAATATTGTGCCAAAAACATTAGTATACATTTTTCCCCCACCACTAATAACCACTTTATGTAAAAACGTTTTGTGAGGTGGGTTTTGAGGCATTAAATGCTTCAGACATCTGGGTCCTATCACCACAGCTGTGAACAATTCTGACTCACTACATTTCACATTAAACCACTCTGAGTGACTTTGAGGAATTCCCCTATAAGCTTGTAACTGGGTTTAGAGCATGAAGTTTTTAGGCTTGGCATGGGGTTTTCTAGTTTAATGTTCTTTTCTGTCCTTAAAGACTTAAGAATAAATTATTCAATAGCTTTATATATCTACAGCAGCTGACGAGCTAAACCAGGAATGTTCAGCAGGTTCTCCATGCTATAATTCTGCTCAAAGTTCAGGAAAGCTACTAAAGCTTGACCTATTCGAAAGCATCCGAGAAGCCTGACATGTTACAAAATCTGTATGTGGAAAGGTCATGATACAAGGATGCTTCAGTGAAACATTCTCTAATCTCTAGTCTGCCTGGAGGTCCTGGAGGGGCATTCAGCATCGTTTGGTGATTTCCCACTTAAACACACCTGGTTTACCTAGCCTGTTAATTGAGTTAGTGGGTGTATCTGAGGAAGGGAATTACCAAGCTGTGCTGGACACCAGCTCTTAAGGAACAGATGTGGGCAATACTGCTCTAGTCCCCACCCCTCATGTTCCTCCAATACGACTGATCATGCTATATCGTTCCTGTCCAAAAAAAAGTGTCTCCAAAACGGAGAAGACAAAAACTTTCCTTAGTGATAAGAATATTTTACAACAGGAAATTTTGGGCATTTCTATTAGTCTATCTATCATGAATATTTTACACAATGTAAAGCCAGCTGCTGTGTTGATGAGAGGGTGATGATGGTCCAGTATAAGATACTGAAGATGATGAACATGTGGAATAAGTGATTTACACTTCTGCTCTCAAAGTTGTTAAGATGCGAATCTTTTGAGGGAGATATACAGGTAGGCTTCTATTGTAGCCTCAGTGCATGTCTACACTGCTGAATGAGTTCTAGTAGCATAAACCACCAAATAAACAGGCCAATATTTTAGTAATCGATCCAGTGATAAATCGCAGAAGTGAATGATCTCAGTCTGCCACGCGATTGCTCACTGGCGAAAGAGGAAGGCAACAAACCACAACAGAACCAAAAGCTGACTTGAAAGACAATACACTACATTACACTACATTACACTACATACCATAAGGGGATTCCTGGCTTCTCCTGTTAAGGCGAATAAACAGACATCGGGTCTTTCTTCCTTTCCGTGTCACATTCCGGCAACGCTCTCGGTCGCAGCGGCTGAAGTTCCGGTATAACGGGGCAGATAACGGAGAAGTGCGTGATTTGGGAGGAGCGCACTGAGCACCGAGCTCCGCGCTCGCCGGTGACTGCGCTGGCACAAATGACGCGCTGGCGCAGCCATGACACAAGCGCGTACGGACGTTTTACCCTGCGTAAGCACGCACGGACCCTTCCGTCCACTCCCTTTCCTTCTATTTTCGCCACCCGTTTTCTGGAAAAAGCCCGCCTGCTTCGCTACGATTGGCTAGTTATGTCTCACCGCCTGTGCAAGGATTGGCTGCTACTCTCTCGTGTGCTTCTCTACGGGATTCCTTTTAGAAAATCTTTTACATCAATTTATCACAGAATATTAGAAAAGTATGATTAGTTAATTATAAACGAGTATAGCGATTATTAAAAAAAGGGACAATACAACAATATAAACATCGTATAGTTACTTATATTATCCCTATATAGCTTCATTATTTGTCGCAATCTGGTGAAATCAAAACATTGCCATCAAAGTGGGAGAAGTGCTGGGCAAAGCTGATAGGTTAGGTTGATACATTAGAACCTGGTGGATAGCTGAGAATATTTTATTGTTTTCTTACAATCTTGAAAGAAAAAAAATTCAATTACTGCTATAAAATGTGCTACAAGTGACTGGAAGAAATCCGAACAATGAGACCCCCAAAGCAGATGTCATATCAGGTACAGAATACATTGCTTTTTAAGTTTAATATCTTATTTTTCCGGATTTTATTTTGGTTTCTGACAATTATACTTAAAAGCTGAAAAAGTTCAACCTAAGCATTATGCTGTGTATTTTGCAGGACATTTTCTATCAGTGAACGGTGTTTCTAACATAGAACAGATGTGGGATAACATTGCGTATATAGCTTAAATTATTCGTTAAAATCTTAAACACAAAACAAACATTGCAATTAGCACATACCTGTGTGCTGTCTGCATTTTTCTGAAAAATTATATAGCATACACCATTCACTGTCCTTGGAATCAAAGTATGGACTGAAGAACAGTTGTTTGAAATCAGCGCTGGCAGCATTTAGCTTTGCTCATGCTTGCCATCATGGCTGTGTAAGCAAAATGATTCATGTGATGCCTGGAGCTGTATGGGATAGGAATGAGTGTTACCTCTCATTTTCTTTCCAATCTGATACCAGTTGATACCAAAGCATAAAGTAACTTATTTGTCACTATGAACATACTCAATTACACACAAAGTGCACCACAACGAAATCTGACCTCTGCATTTAACCCATCACACATGCACACATGGAGCAGTGGACAGCTAGGATTGGAAGTATCAATATTGTAGTACTGATCTACCCATCCCTAGTGTGGGATTGGCTGGCAGCATCTAACTCTAAAAAGTTTTCTCCATCGAGCCTTTTTTTTAAAGTACATTTCATGTGGATATGTTTACCTCCCTAACCATTCTATCCTTTCATTTATCCTTTATACTAGTGATACTGATAATCCTTGAATTTTCTAGGACAGTGACCTGCAGTGCTTTCTCTGCATTCACACACAGACATCAACTCAGTAAGAGGATGTCAATGCGCTGAGTTGTTGGAATTTGACATGTTGGGAGCAGAGAAAAGATACAACAGCAGACACAAAAGATACATTTTACATTGGGACCCCTTTTCTTATCTAGCCTTTTTATGTTTTCCTCCATCCCTCTATTAAATAATTTGATTTAGCCTTGAATACTCAAGATAGAGCTATTAGATTTGATACTGAGACACAACAGTTCACTCAGAAAGCATTACTGCAGTTAATACAGATTTTAAGATGGATACACAAATATTAGCATTTAGAGAAATTAACAGTGCATAACAGGATGTTCTGTGAAGGCAGTCCATGCCTTCAGTAAATCACTTCATAGAATTTCTGATACAATGAAACGGTTTTCTAACCTGTTTATCAGAGAAGCAGCTGGATTTCACTCCCTGTGCCTGCCTTGCTATGTCCTACTCCTTTTTATTTTGACACATGTATAAACACTGCATGACACACTTACTTTTTGTTGTATTCTCTTAGACTGCATTGCACTCTGTGAAATGCAAACCTTCCTTGCAAGAAATAAACATTATTGTTTGAGCATTTCTCAGTGTCTCTCCTTCATATTAGTCCCCCATGGTACAAACCAGGTAAATGTTCCCCAAAAGGTATAGCATGGTTCTTAAATTCAAGTTGTGTACTTAAAATGATTCTTAAAGGTAAACTGCATTTATTCTTTCACAGGGGAAGTGGTATAACACAATAAACAGTGCATCATTGCTTTATTGCAGAAGCATGTAACTGGGAAAAAAAGTCAATAATGTAAAAAAAAAAAAAAATCAATACAGTTCTTAAAGATGAGAACAAAAAACAGATACACAAGTTAAACAAAATAAAAAAATATAGGCCACCATTTAGGAGTGCTTTTTAAAGAAATTAATGTTTTGGGGAGACCTGTCAACCAAAAGTAGACTGGTAATAGGTGTGAGATGCAGAATTTAAGCTTACATTTGTAAAAGATCTGTATGAAGGCTCATGCTTTAGGTCCTCCCTCTCATAACAACATGTAGTTATGACATATGTTAAATTTTTGGCACCCCTGCTCAAATTACGTTTTGTTAATGTTTTTTGCAGTATTATTATTCTTTTGCTGAATTTAATAAACTTAAAAATTAGGAAAAGTCTACCATTGGTTAAGCAAACACATCAACATGAAAATCAATGTTTACTGTATTAACGCTATTTGCATTTATTCTAATATTAGAGGTTTTTTTTGAGAGAAAACACTTACTACCCACCTAAACAGCTTTAGAATAATAAAAATTCTCAGGTGCATAAAACATCTGCATAATTGTTATTTGTAGAGGTGTTTTTTTTCAAGGAGAAATCAACTAAATGTGTAATTTGAAAAAATGGCCACATTTCCACATACAATTGTAGCTCAAACTTAGTTTCATAGTAGTAACTAAATATATCATAGTAGTTTCTTAATAAAAAGTCTTAAGATTTATAAGTAAGCCAAGATTTCAAGGTGCGCAAAGCTCTGCTTCATTATGACTCATCTACAAACTCTCACCTTCAGGCTAGGCTTTGCTTTGTGAGGTTGTCTCTGACCTTGAGCGGTCAGCCTTGGTCTGGTTGTTTGGAGGGAGCGGTTTACCAAGGTGTTGCCCAGTGGTCAGGCCATAGGGTTGAGAAGCAAATGCCTCTTTCACCTCAGGCCGCACTCGGGACCCTGCCTCGAAGCTAAGGTCAAAGAGTTTAGAAGAAGCAAATGACAGTGGCTGCTCTTCCAGTAGGCCTTTCAGCCTGGCCTGCCATGCTTCTAACATGGCACCTCTTTCCAAGGGAGAGGAGCGTGCAGGACTCCAGAAGATCTGAGGAGCAAGAACTTGAAAGCCGCAGAAGTGCAGAATTCCGTTCTGTGTTGGGATGAAAATAATTTGTTAAATTTTTCCCCCATTTATTCTAATACAGTAAACAAAGCATTGCTTTCATACAAAACAGTATGGGCAGTGGAGGCCTAGTGGTTAGTACATTGGCCTTGGGACCTGCAGGTTCAAGTCTCGGCATGGGCACTACTGAGGTACCCTTGAGCAAGGTACCGTCCCACTACACTGCTCCATGTCTTGGAAGTCGCTTTGGATAAAAGTGTCAACCAAATTAATAAATGTAAATGTAAAACAGTTTATCTCACCTGTAGGGGCCACAGCAAAACATTAATGTCTCCATTGATGCCATCAGGTTGAAACTTGGATTCTGATGCTCCAGTGGTGAATGACAGCATAGCTTTTTTATCCTACAGAGTGAATTACAAATAAAATTTAATATGAAACTAGTTCCAAAAAAAAGATAGAAATTCACTTCAGGATTATTTTAGGGGTCGTCAGACCTTACACAACCCACGGTCAAATGTGTTTTGCAGAGTGTAGGCGAATCCTCGAGTGAGCACTCGCTCTATCCAGCCCCTCATTATAGCAGGGCAAGAGGCCCAGTAAAGTGGGAACTGTGTAGAACATTTGAAATATATTCATTTATTTCCTGTTGCCAAAATATATGCATATTCTCATATCAGAAAGATGGGAACCGAACCTGAAAGATGATAAGGTCAGCTTGTGCCACTTTGCGGTGCTCTTTGTTGATGTCATCACTCAGTCTATTTTCCTTCCAGGCAATAAAGGCCTCCTCAGCATAGAGAAAGTGTTCAGGGTTCTTCAGTTTACCTGGACAATCAAAACACATGCCAGAGTATAGACACCAGAAATTTTTATCCCACACGTTATTTGGTTTGAATTTTATGACACCAGCTTACACCCCATCACACAAAGTGCACCACAATGAAATGTGACCTTTGCATGTAACCCATCCACACATGGAGCAGCAGTGTAATGGGATGGCATCTTGCTCAAGGGTATCTCAGTGGTACCTGGGGCAGGACCTGTAAACCTTCAGCTCAGCCATATGTTTTAAGTGGGGGTTAGGTCAGTGGACTGGGATGTCCATGTCTAAAGTTTGATTCTTTTGTCACTGAACACAATTTAAAGGTTTTTTTTGCATAATTATTCTACAAGAAGGTCCATATAGCTTTTATAGTTTTACTAAAAATCTACTAGTACTCGAGTCCATAATGTCATGTATTGTAACAGAGTCCCAATTGTCTTAAGATCTTAACATCCTCAATCATATCTGACAGTGTGAATAAGGCACTAATCATTTTTAGAAATTGCTCTAACAGTGCAGGTGAATATTGTCTATTATGTCTCATATGGCTATTTTTATAGTCATTGCTTGCCAACACTTTTGTCACATTTTGGCTTGTCTCACTACATTTTTAAACCTAGTGGATACAATAAGTCATGGGCAGCCACTTAAGAGTCCCTGAACACAAACTTTGTTTAAGACTTTCTATGATTTCCCAAAACTTTTTAAGTTAAAACTACATTGACTTAAGTTAAATGTTAGATTCTAATATTTTAAGAGTAAGATTAAACGTATTGGCACAAATACTTTTTTTATTCATCTTTATCAGGGTGCCAGTTATTATATCTGTATATTATCTAAGCATATTAATAAATAAAAAGTAAGCAAAACATTTTATCACTACAGTAAGTTTGGTATATCAAATTAACCCTTTTCATACACAGCACAGCAGCACCAAACTTACCTTTGATATCCGCCGATGTTGCTGAGGAATGGAAGTTCATGGCATACAGGTCAGAGACAATGACTTCATAGCCCTGTGCAGTGAGTGTCTGCACAGCCACATCCTTCGCAGCGGCGTTAAACGAGCTTGGACTCTGATGGGCATACACTATCAACACTGTCTTTTGCGCTGCAACAAATTTGAAAAAATGGAGATCACCATAAAAGGTTTCTCTTGTAAAGAAGGAACGAGTTACTGATATAATTATTGTTCAAACATACATCCCTTTGTTCAGGTTGTATTTTCCTTTCAATCTTTTCATGAAAAAGATGCTGAAAAAAGCACATTACATGCTGTACAAGAGAGTTGGAGGAAAATAAGATTTTTCAAAAAGAAAAAAACAACTAAACCTTATGCTCTATACAGGAAATCTAAACTTTTTTTGAGATGTAATATTTTTTCTTCTTCCATTTGCTGTTTAGGTATACGTTAATGTGTGGGTGCTCAACTCCTGATAGGCTGGTGTCCAGAATAGTTTGGTAATTTTCCTGCTCAAACACACCTGGTTCAACTCACCTGTTCATTGGGAGATTTAATGAGTTTTTGAGGAGGAAGACTACCAGACCATAATCGGAGCACCCACAAATCTACAGTCTTAATGGCCATCAAAATTGTTTTTTTACATTGCAACTGCAGGAAAGAGCACTTTTCAAAATTCAACACTTTGTACATCACCCAGGTCTTGAAGACATCACTCATGACAGTTTAAAAAAAAAACTAGGAATTCAAGCGGAATTAACCTTTTCTAGGGAAGCACAGTTTCTCTTCGCTCCAGCACATTTGCCTAATATAAGCTACTGTGCCTCAGTAATTTATTTTGTGCATAATATGTTCTCCATGAACAAGAAATGGACAAATATATTGATTTAAAGATTTCCCAAAGCTTTTTATAGGTCAATTTAGGAATACAAAGGTTCATATGAGTATAGCTGAAATTAAAAAAACCTATATATATACACACATGGACAAAATTGTTGGTACCCTTCAGTCAATGAAAGAAAAACTCAAAATGCTCACAAAAAT